>VOQJ01022756.1:0-10131 GCA_015052665.1 Apistogramma diplotaenia | reverse complement strand
GCAGCTGGGGGCAGAAGTTTACACTCGCTTCTGGTGGGAGGGGGGGGGGGGGCAGGGGGGGTAATTTAGGCTTTAAATGATTTATTTGAGCTGCTCTTTTCCAGGGTGGAGTGATTATACTGCATCCATCTTTAATGACTTTAAAACAAGAGTTGAACACACAGGCTTGAAGTTTTTCTCTAATCCACCAAAGAATACACACACACACACACACACACACACACACACACACACACACGCACACACCACATCCTTCATGTTGTAAGTTAAGGGTCGAAACATCTGCTGCTTACTTAGTAACTGTGTGTGAGAAGCGAGGCTGTACAGTATAACTGAAGCAAACAGATTTGAATGCATGAACTCAGATGTGACAGCGACTGCAAACAGAGGTAACGTGAGGTCGTCACCTGCAGCAGAGCCTCATGACATGGATTATGAACTCAGATGATTTGACCTGTTTGCTAAGTGGTTTCTGTATTTGCTCTCAGATTATGAAACGTGGAGCATCAGTGATTCCTCTGCATTGCCTTGTTACATTTATTAATCAGGTTAAGAGGATTTTCATATTTAGTGCAGTATATTTTTTTCCTATACATAATAGAGGCAACAACTACCAATAGTTTCATGATGTGAGCTGAACCGAAAATGTTATCGCAGCTAAAACCAACAGCTGTTCAGGTCTCTTGCTGACTATTAATCTCAGCAGATTTATCTTTAATTTGGCTGTTTTGAATTTGTTTACAGCTGGAACAAAAGAGAAGTGATAAGATCAGCCTGTGGTCAAACGAAATCTCTGACGGGTCAGAACTCTTTCATGTAAACGTGCTTCAGAACCATGTTTCCCAGCAGTGAGGTCTGCTCTGCGTGCTCTCGCAGCTGTGTGTCATAATTCACCGCTGCTGAAGCATTTGCTCATTTTTGCTAACTTTTATTGCTGTTTGCGGCTTAAAAAATACAAGATTAAAGAACCTGAAGGAATTCTAAAGAAAAAAAAATGCAGTGTATCAGTCAAAGCAGCAGAATAAGAGCCCACAGGCCTGGGAAACACTGACATGTAAAGTCATGCCTATTATTGGCATCAATAAGCAGGAGCTGAAAGTGCCTCTCACTCACCGCTTTTTCATTTTGTTTTTATTTTGGTCCGCCGGCCCCCCCACCATCACTTCATCTTCTGTGTTCCTGCCAGACCAGGCCGAAAGGGGGGTGTGGGCTCAGCTCGAGCTCGCACCAGCAGGCTACCTCCAATCTCCCGCCATTTGCCAGCGTGGTACCAATCAACACTTTACTCCCACCCCGCTGAGAAGCAGCCGACTCTGAAGGAGACAGAAGGGGACCCGGTGTGATGGAGATACGAAGCACGTGAAAGAGAAGAAGAAGAAAGCAGAGAGAGAAAAGACGGAGAGAAAGCAGGAAGGCAGCTTCTTGTCGAGCATCCTAAATTTACACTAAGTGCCGAGCCCCCCCCGATCTGTGCCGCTGCCGAGCCCCGGCGCTCACACCAGGAGCAGCAAAAACTTCCTGAACATCCACCGAGATAACACTCAAATTTAAATCTAAGCACAGATTTTGAGGATGTAACTATAATGAAATGTTCTCAGGCTATCAATAAGTTTTAAGAATAACACCTTTGAATATAATAAAACCAGTCAAATTATCCCCCTGTGGATATTAATCTTTTTTTCCAATAAGAGTTTCGTATATTTCTACACTTTATCATACTGAAGCCTCGCTGGCTAACCTCAGCTCAGTGCTATTGATCCAAACACCAGTGATGAAAGCAATCTTCTACACACTGACCAGCGTTTACAGCTAAGAGTCTGAGGGGCCTCTCACATCTTTCATCCATATGCATTTCAGCTACGTGCAGATGTTCTGGGGGGAGTTTTCTTCTTTAAACAATGCAATGCTACGTACTTCTCAAACACTTCCAATAAAGTGAACATTACATTTGAAGAGGCTCTTTCTGTTTTTTTGAGGCTGTTCATAAACATCCTCTCGGTGCTGGAAAGCATCCTGTCGTTATTCTGTTCCCTTTGTCTTCTGTGGATGTCCAGTGAATTTTGCTTTCACTGTAACAAACACTTCTAATGTTCCTGAAATCTCCCTGATGGCTCTGTTTTTGTTTTGTAGCCCGAGGACGGCCGCTCTCACCTCATTTAGGCGCTCCTGTGTCGGCAGGTTGTTCACAGCAACACTTTAATCATCGTGAGCACACCCACATCTATGAAACATTCAAAATACATTTGAGCCCTTGAAAACAGTGGATAGAAATTCATACTGCATAAAAATTTATGTTGTGCAGACAAGATCCAGGAGCTCCAGCCTCTCCGGTCATGAACAAATTTAAGACGGTAATTTTTTTTTGTAAATCATGGTTACGTCATCTTCCAGGCTAAAGAGGCGCAGAGTGAACCAACCTGTCATCATAAGTAACCCGAATGCCAGCGTGATGACATAATGCTGCACATGACGTGGGCTTTCTGGCAGTTGCTGTGAAACTGATGCTAAAGCTGCAGTTGCACAGGCCTCTGCGGTCACCACCACTGAGAGGTCGCTGCCGTCAGGTGAAAGCGTTTGCAAACAGGTACAATGGCACTGCACCACAAAAAGAAATCCTTGGGACTTCTTTGGTTGTCAGCAGATTGCCATGGTTACCAAAGTTGGCTGCAAACACTTGATAAAGGGTTAATGAATATGGCACAAACTGGAAATGGAGAACATTCGCCTTCAAAGTAAAAGTTCTGAAATGTGTTGGTCGCAGTAGCAAAAGGACACGTTTTACTTTGAAGGCAAACATTCGACAGCTCCAGTTTGCATCAAACTGCTTCCAGTTGAACTGCTCCTCACTGTGTTCCAGACTATCAGCAACCACAGAAATAAGCCACCAAACAAAGCTGATGTTGTAGCACCTCATTTGTGAGCAGTTTCTCTCACCAGCAGCCAGCAACCACTTGCCAACCAGTTGGGGATTAAACATTTTTGACTATGTCGATGTGACTGAGGCCTGACTCGCACATCTGTCTTCTCGAGTCCTTGCAGAACATTGTTAAAAGAAGTGATGATTCGTCCACATGGCTTCAATTGGGAGTTGTAATGTTGTTTTTCACCAGAAGCACACGTTTTTAAAAGACATCTCAAAATATTTCATATACAGAGGATTAAATATCAATCCAAAACAGTAAAGAATCAGCTGTGATAGATTGTACACAATCAGACTAACGATGACTGCTGTGCTGACAACCTTCTGCTCTTATTGTGACGGTGTGATGACTGAGAGCTTTCTGAGAGCGTCCACTCGTACATCAGTGTCAGCTATAAAGAATATTAGCATGAATTCATTCGATTTCTTTGACCAGGATTTTTATATATATTCTGTCACTAATGGCTTCACAGGCAGTCTGTTTCCATTTTCCATTTCAGTCATTATGTTGTTTTGTAATAAAATCTTAATCAGAAAAAGCCCAGAAAATGTCTTCTGTCTCACCAACAGACTCTGGTGTCGCTGTGCTGCAGGATGTGTTCTCCTGAGATGTGTTTACCCGAGTCACTGTTCTGATCTGTAGTCCTGCACAGGCATGAGTCCCTGCAGACAACAGCACACTGTGGCAAGAAGAGAAAAAATGTCTGATTGTAGACTTACATTTTACCTTTTTTGAGGACTGGATGTGGAATATTGAGACTTTGTGCAGAGCTGCACAGCATTTTGTCCACAGGAACAGCTTAAAGTTGACGTGACCTGAGACAGGCTCCATTAACATCATCACGTGGCATGTTTATATTTTTTATATGGTTATTCCCCTTTATAGCAACGGTACAGTGTGTGGTATATTTTTATAACCCACAGATAACTTTAACCAACAGCTGTATGCTAGGCCTAGCCTCCGCTAATTCAAGACGCTCAGCTGGGCCTCCTGCTTGTGCCATTTGTTAAAGGACTTATGGGACAAAGTACAGACCATCCGAGAGCTTTGCACTTCAGTTTTGTTGAGCAAAACTCGAGCATCTTTCTGTTATTTTGCATTAATTAGCAAGTAGTAATTGCACCCTTAAACTTGGCAGCAACCAAAATGCTAATGTTAAGGATGGAAATGCAGGTAAGAAAAACAAGTTTTCAGTGCCGACAATCACTGTTCAAAACAGACACCGTGGAAAAAAGCAGTGGTGGAAAAGGTTAAGAAGAAAATAAAGGAAGGAGTCTTCATGAGACAGAGCTGAGAAAGACTGTGTCAGAGAGCTAACGAGTAAGTGAAATAGGCAGCGGGAAAAAATAGACTTCCTGAAGTGGAGTTAAGTGAAAAAGCAGACACATCGGAGCGAAACAGAGAGGCAGCGATATTGGATCAGGCAAATACTGAGCATGAGCAACAGCAGAGGTAAAGCAAGGAGCTGAGATCAACAAAGTGAGCTGAAGAAAAGCACAATGACAACAGTAGACATATTTAATGTCTCTGTGGCCGCTCTGGCTGCAGTGGATGGGCCAGAGCAGGAGAGGAGGCCCACAATGCAACATTTGGCCATTTCACAGTGTGCTGCAGCCCACCAAAACAATGTTGAAGCAATCAGAGGTAATTGCTCACTAATGGCTCCCTTTCCACTCTCCTTTTCTAATTGCCTGCAGCGCCATCTGCGCTGTGCACACATGCACGCTTGAACGCATCCCGCATACGCAAGCAGCTGACAAATGACATGCAGGTCAAGGAATTGGGGGAAATAACATGTTATATTTCAACCAAGTAGAGTATGAGAAATATTGCCAAAATGTGCCCAGTCAACCGAAGAGGGCGTTTATACTGCCAGTGAACCTCAAACATGTTTGCATTGATTTCTGCCTTCAGAGCCCGGCAGTTAAAGTAACTATGTAATCATTTGTTACGATAAATGGATGCAGCTAAACAGGAGGGGTTTGGTAACTCGAACACGATCACTGATGAGCCTGTTATTGCAGCTCCTAATGGCTGCCTGTCACGCGCACCGTTTTTGCCCCCCGCCCCCCGCCGCCTGGCTCATGACGGGGCTTCGCTGACAGGAATAGCTTGTCACTGCTGTCATCTCTGCAGCTCCTTTGCTGTGCATCAGGTTTCTTCCCTGCAGTTCTTTGTTACCACTTAGCAGGAAATCTTTTTTGGCTGCGCAGTGTGGAAACCATCACCGCAGGCAAAGAGGTGAAATGGGTACAGCAGGGGAAGTGCTTTTAAAGTGCAGCAGTTGCCACGGAAACCACCTTTACCCAGGTTCTCCTCGTTTGCTCACCTTGCAGGTTTTGAACGGCTCGCTCGCTTAATTGACAGATGCGGAAACACACACACAAAGACAGTCCTGGAAGTGATTAAATCCGCTGCCCACCTGCTTGTTTCCACGGTGGCGACCGATCCTTCTCTGTTTCCTGTTTACTGAGACATCATCTACGCTGCCATCTGCACCGTTCCTGTTTGCAGTGAAAACATTTCTTCCTCAGAGCAGGTACAGGAGCTCTCCTTTGCATTGCTCTCCAACACAACAGTGCTGAGATTTGTTTTCATCAGGCACACGCTCAGAAACAGGGCTGAAGTTAATGTCCATTTCTGTCCCAAAGGGATCATCTACACCAATTTACCATAAAGGGATAATTAGTTTACCTCAAGGCAACTAATTGTCCCAACAGTAAAACACACAGGATGCAGTCTGTGCTCAAGCAAAAACAAGAGATATTTGTTTTACGCTGCACGTTATGCATTTAATGCATTATGAAAGGTTTGCTTCTCTGCCTTTTTTTAATTCACTGGCACCACAGTGGTACACAGGTTAGCACCTGGCTCTGGGTTTGACTGGTCAGTTATACAAACGTCATGTCCATGTCCAAGTACATAAATGAATAACTGCATCAACAGTTACTGTTTGCTTTTTTCTTTTAAAAAAATCATTTTCATACCATCATAAATGGCAATGATCCAAATAAGAAGACCTCCAGTAGTGAAGCACCATCCCAGAGACGAGATTTCAGGGGGAACACAGAGATGTGCAAAAGGCACAAACTGGTGGACAAAAGATGGTGAAACTTTTACTGCAGGAGGACATCAACTCCATCACCATGTCTGATGCTGCTGCAGCTGAATTATGACTCAGGAACACCAAAATAGCATCACTGCTTACGGACACTAACTTTCAGTTGCTGCCGTCAAATTCAAAATGAGCTGTGTGGTGATTCACGCTCAATCATCCAGGTAAGGAAATCCGAGAGCTTCTTCGGTCTCGACTGACTGCCGCTTTCCCCACCTTACAAACAGTATATTTGCATAATGGATCAAATTACCGCCATTGACTAACAATGGGCCATGAGGTGGGCTCCTTGATCATTAACATGCAAAGTGTCATGACCATTAATCAATAGCCTTGAGTACTATTCAGAGAGTTGGGGAAGTCACTTGGATGAGTGACGACACTGAAAATGTCCAGATGAATAAAATCAACTTTCTGAGATCAAAATGATCAAAAACATTTTTCCTAAAATGTTTTCTGTGTTCTGATGTGAGTAAAATGTTTGAATTTTGCACGTCATTGCATTCTGTTTCTGTTGGGGTTATAGGTCGGATATCAGAGCATAGAGGGAAGCCAAAGAAAACCAGCCCATAGATCACATCACAGGTGACAGTCATCATATATTGACTGGTAGACGTAGAACAAACCGCTACATCAGCGCTGAGGAGGAGACGGAGTCAAAGAAGTTGCTGTTTCTGGAAGTGTTTCTATTTTTTAAACAAAGTATCTTTTCAAACTTTGAAACTTCCCTCTGTATGATCTGCAAACCTCTGAGCTTCTGTACTGATATCGCATTAATAAAGAGTGACACAATCATACAATTGTGTGTTCAGTGCAGCTCCAGTCTGATCTGTGGGGCCAAATATGTTCGTAACAAAGGACATTATTTTGGCACCAATGCACCATGATGCTCGTGTACTGGTGTGCAGAGCCGGGTGTGATGCTTGCTCTGTGCCACGGTAACTGAACTGCATGTAAGTCTTTCCACTTGAACACCTGCATTTATTTATTCTTGAACGCGAACACGTGAGTCCGACTCCCCGAAACAGCATTCATCTGAGCTGACGCAAAGACATGCAAGATAACTGAATTCATGAGACTTCTCACTCCTCGGCTCAGGAAAAACAAAGTGTCCAGATGCGAGATCGGAGTAATGGCGTTCCGTCTGAGCAAAGACACACAACTCTGAAGCACGCTCGCGTCCCACATGCCAAAGAAGAAAATATCCTTTTCAGTTTCAATCTTTCCCAACACCTTAACCTTTGAAGCGCTTCCATGCTTCTTTCACGATATTTTCAAGGTATTCAAACCTTTGAAGGAGGTCCAGTTGGAGCCTATTAAAGCTGTTATTCCTCTTACTCAAAAGGTGTTTAACTACACTTGTATTTACACTCTGCATCACTGGTTACATCATATTACTCTCAACTACCAGGGTCAAGTAAACATTTCACAGGGAGCCATGAGCGAGTGTGTGTGTTAGCGAAGAAAGGCTGAGTTTATTTTTATGCTCGTTTGTTGTGAGTCCTGGCTCTGCGCGTGCGCCCGCCACATGCACGTCTGCATGCGCGCCTGCATGCACCGGGCCGTACTTTAATGCACCACAGTGTTGTGCACCTCGTCCCTGAGTGTGACAGAAGCAGATGTTAAACTGAGCTCCGGCCGCAGGGCTCGGGACAGAATTCCCATCGCACAAAGCTATTTCCCCGTCCGGACAGTGGCTCCGCAGGCCGGTTCAGCGCTTCTATCCAGTGCTCACTGCCTTTGTTCATCATAAATCCTCTGCTGAAGCCAGAAGAGGGAAAAACCAACAAAAAAAAAAAAGCAGGCAAATGTCAACGCCCGAACTGGGACAAAAAGTTCCACTTGCACTGCTGCTGCACCGGGATTTCAAAAGGCTGCTTTTTTCCATCTTCTCACGTTACTGATGTCATTGCCTCCTGAATGGCTGTGGGCTGCATTTAGGTCACGGTATAGCTTTTGATGGGCAGGTGCCAAGGATGATGGGTAAGCACAGAAGCTAGGATTGTCAAAGGGGCGGACAGGTGTGCTGTTTAAGCAGGAGCCTTCCTCTGAGTTTCTGTGCCAAACTATACAGTTTCCCAACCTCACTGACATGCAGCCACGGTAAGCCCTGCATGCCAGTTTCAGGCCAGGGTTCTGAACCAGCAACCCAGCAGACGCACTGAGAGAGCGTTTCCCGCAGAGGCACTCGGGTCCAGACCTCTTGGCAGAGCATTCTGACGGAGAGCAAACACATGTAACCGGTGGGAGTCGGCCCATCTGTCTCTGCCTCGGCTGCAGCGGCGTGCACGCCCACGCGCACGCTCGCAAACACAATTCTTCATGAAAGTGAGACGTGAGGCTGTGGTGGCAGTGACAAACGAACTGCACGGCGAAGGAAAACCAGTTAGAAGATGAAGTGACCAATAGATCAGACAGCGAGACTCTCCCTTTGTCACCGTGCTCTGCTTTCACTTTCTTACTTCTGTAACAGGATCTTAGTTAATAACCTTTATGCAACACACACACACACACACACACACACACAGACATGCACTTTGTTCCTGATCTGTTTCTGTCCACATTTTCAGATGTGGGCTTCAAAGATGTCTAGCTTGTCCTTTGTGGCAAATCAATGCATCTTATGCATAAAACAAAACATCAGGTTTCAGATCGTGAAACACAACAATTTAAACCAAAAATATTTGAAAGGATATCATTTCAGGTACACTTACAAGTATACTTTGATATACAGAGGAGTTCATGGTCAACTCAGTCACTGTAAGCTGCCCAGGTCCTGGCCACCCCACCATCCTTTTTCAGTCTTCATCTAATTATACTGTCCTGAACTTTAACATGATAACTTAGATCTGCAGAATCTGGAATGTAGCTCTTTGCAGTAAATTTACAGTTAGGACGCTTCCTGTCTTCCATAGCTTCCATTCAGATATTCTGACTCAGCAAAGCTAAAGCTGAGTTCAAAACCAGTCGATGATGTCACAGTGGCAACATCCATCTTTACATATAATCCACAATATCCAAAGGGAGAGCTGCTGCAGGGACAGAATCATTTCTGCAGTGAAACGGTGACTAAACATCTGCTCTTTAAAACTTTGTTTGCCTCACTCTGCTGCTCCTTAAGGGAGGCAGATGGATGGTCCACAATCACAGTGCTGTAATGCAGTACTTTTATTTATTTAGCTCACTTTGCTTGTACTGTAGCAGCGAGGCTAAGCTAAGATGCTAAGTCATTCATTGCTATTAGTTTTGTTGCTGTTTTGTTGCTTTTTTCCGTGAAAACTTCTTCATCTGCCTTGTGCCGTGAATGCCACAAATACATTTCCATTTTCCTTTCAGCACCATCGTATCGGTGACATCTCAAAGCCCCGGGGCCACAAATGAAACCATCTGCATGGCTGCAAACCAGCAGAGGTAAGAGGGGAAATGTCTGCTTTTGTGAACAGTGTGAACCCTTTAATTCAAGTCTTGTGGTGATAAGGGTGGAAAGATAGGTGTGTGTGTGTGTGTGTGTGTGTGTGTGCGTGCGTGTGTGTGTGACAGAAGGGGAAAGAAAGCGAGAAAAAGGAGAGAGGGACAGATTGCGAGTGTGTGAGGAAAAGGCGGCGACGGGTTTCACCTAAAGCCGTATTCATTACCATGCATCTGTCAGAGCGCTGACGGAGGTCTTGTTGCCAATGGCGATGTGGAAAGGAGTTAAAGAGCATCAGCATCTTTCTCTCTCTCCTCACCCCCTCCGCCCGTTCTCGCTGTCTGCTGCCGCCGTCTCTCCTCCTTTCTCACTTTCCGAGCCAGAGCAGTTAAACACATCAGCATGTCTGTCATTGCTCCTGCTTCACCATCTGCAGACGCCAACACAGTGCAGACAAGAAAAGTCCATTATCGCTTCCCTCCGTGTGACTATTTATCTCCCTCACCATCTCAGCCTGTCACTTCCAAACCCACCCACCTACCCCACCCTGCCTGCAATAGCACACACACACACACACACACACACACAAGTCAGCTAGGATTGTGACGGGCAAAACATTGCATCACTTGTCTTTCCTTCAGCGAGAGCTGCTGAGCACCCTACTTTTCCAGAGGGATGTGTATGTA
>VOQJ01022755.1:7361-17712 GCA_015052665.1 Apistogramma diplotaenia | reverse complement strand
TCCCCCCCCCCCCCCCCCCATCATATGCCACTTGTTTTCCTCGCCAATTGAATCCTCGTCAGAGACTCAGCTCTCCACTCCGGGGCTAATGCCTGGAGCGACAAACAGCCAAATGGCTTTCAACGCACCATTGACAGAGGGATGCAATGGAGAGAGAGAGAGCCTCTCCAAGCTCTGGTGCTACTAGACAACCCTGAGTACCTGTAATTGTGGAGCTGCAGTGAAAAGCTTCTGCCGGCTCAAAGGCTTCTGTTTTCAGTGGCTTTAAGTGACAGTAAACTCTTTCCAGTGCCCGTCTCTGCCACTAAAAGCACTGTGGAAAAATAGTGCTAGCAAAGTAAAGTGGGAGTTGTTATGAGTGCTGCAAGTCATTAGATGTGTTATAAAGGGGTGTGTTTTTTCCCCTCCTCCATCCTTCAAAATGGCTGTCAAAAAGACAAATCTGCCATGTGCCCGTTTGCCCTTCTTAACGCGTGAACCCTGGCTGAACAGAGCGGGGTGACTAAATATGACACGGCACGATGAGATGCTGCTGATAGCATCAGCGATTCGGTTGAGGGGTTTACAGTCTCAGGTTGACATATGAGTCATGTTTGCCCTCATGATTTCTTAAATTGTCACTCTGATATGACATTGCAATAAATGGGCCACAAAAAGAAAAACAGATAGGGATTCAAAGGAAGTCTGGTCCATTGTTTTCTTCTTTTTTTCTTTTTTTTTAAATTTCCTGGCTCCAAGGTAATATTTTAACTCGAGAAGGGGAGGTGGGGCAAATTTTAGAGGAAACCATGGGTTTCAGGAACATTTAACTTAAATAAACAAAAAAAAATTTAAAAAGCTACAACTCGGCTCTCAAAGCACCTGGTGCTCACGCTTGTGTTTCAGAATGAATTGTTGAGAGAAATCTGTTTTTCTAGCACAATGTACTAAACAAGTCAGCGGGAAAAAAAAGGCAAAGTGCACCTGAATTCCATGATTTTTATTTTTTTTTGGCTTAAAAATGGTGGCTCTGAAGTGGTGATTTGTGCCGAGCAAATGGATGCTTTCTGTGTGAGGGAGGGTTTGTAGGGTAGTTGCTCTAATAGCTGAGTGTATCAGCATACTGCTGTTTCTACAGGCCCCATGTTGCTCCCCTTGCAGCCATTTCCAGAGAAGTGGTGTGATACCAAAATACTCTTAGCCTACCATGTGCCATTGTATCCAGCCTCCACTAATGATCATGGTTTATGGGTCTCAGAAGAACTCCAACCACCACCCCCATTTCAGGGCCCCCCAGTGCAACACCCTCACCCCCACCCCAATCATCTGCAGTCTCCCAGTTATCCCTCATTAATTTCCCGTGCCGATCAGATCGACAGGCCGAAAATTCAATTTAATGACCTGCCTCTGTGCTGCGCCTAATATGATTTTACAGGCTGTTCTGGTCAGAGCCCCAGCCCAATTTACATAACGATCAGCCGTGCCAGATAGCGTTGCCCCAGCAACAGAAGAGGGGGAAGACGAGAGAGGAGGAGAAAGGAGGGAGGGCACAGGGGAGAGTAGTGGAGATTAGTATGAAGGGGTGTGAAGAAGCGTTTGGAGGAGGAAGGAGGGGAGAAAGCAGAGTGCGTCTGAGGTCAGACGGGGGTTGTGAGATAATTCCTGACAGGCCAGCAAAGGTCTTTCCCCTCCTCGCCTCCTTTTCCCATTTTCCCTCCTCCAGAATGAAAAGGGTGACACAGAGGCTGTGCAGAAAGCTACTGGCACCTCCTATCCCTCTTTCCCCCCTTTCCTCCTCCTGCTCTCTCCTCCCTCCCCCTTTCACAGTCAAACAAGGTTAAGGGAGAAAATGAGTGAAGTGCAACAGCGTATAAAATGGCGGGAAGGACCTCTTCAGCCCACACGCACCTGCTGGGCCTCCACCCCTAATCTCTCAGAATCAATTAGTTCACCTCCCCCAGTCCAGTCAAACCACATTACCTTAGTGTCACATCAGAGGGTTTCACTTCGCCATTCATCACCCCCACACACACCCCACCACTTCTCTTTTATTCTGCTTTCTACTTTTGTGTTCTTCTCCTTCTTCTTTGCATCTTCCTCATCTCTTTCTATGGAAAGTGCAGATTCAAAACAAAAAGGAAATGGGTTAGGGCAAAATGTCTAGGGACCTTCAAGTGCGGTAGGCGGGCAGCGCAGCATATCCATTTGACCAAATGCAGCACTGTAAAGTGCTCCATGTATGTCAGGCCCGGCAGTATCACCTTACCCTGCCAGCTAATATTCTGCGGTCGATACCAAAGATGCCTCTGATAGATAGGGCCAGAGTTAACCTGTCTGCTTCAGCGTGCCCTACCCCCCTTCTGTATGGGCCGTAATTATGAAGTATGGACCTCATTAGGCTCTCTCCAGCCAGATGGTATTAGCATATTTCAGCCCTTAATGAAATAAGGCCTGAGCCTAATGGAGGCAGGAGAGAGGGGGAAGTAAATTTGTTCTAAGGCGGTCCCAGTTTAGTTAAGAAATACTAAACAGTCCACTCCTGTCCTCATGAACGCTGCTACATTTAGTGCTGTTTTATAGGTAATTTAACTGCTCTATTCTTCTGTTGTCTGTGGCGTGCAAGACTGTCATTCTAATAATTTCTGTCTCTTCTCCTGCAGACTGAGATTGCCAAACGCCTCAATGCAATTCTGGCTCAGATCATGCCATTCTTGTCACAAGAGGTGAGTGTCATCCCAGTCAGCAGCATTTCAGGGCTGAGACTCATTTGTTTCACATTGTGCTGCCGTTGTAATTGTGAGGATGACTATTATGCAGATTCTCTCCGGGGAACAACAGATGACTCACTGGATGTAACAATAAAAACATTTTTTTAATTGACAGTTTTAGCCCAAAAGCAATGTGTTTCACTTAGACTTGAAACAATTACTGACCACTTCTAAAAATGTTACTACTTTTCTGCATTGTACTGTTCAACAATCTTCAGAGCGAACTGCTTTTCTTGGAAAACAGATGAGAATTAATGTGCAAGAAAATGAAATGAAAGCAAGCCTTCAAATGTCTCAAGCAGCAAACCTCCTGACAACAGATTTCACTTTGTTCTTTTGATTCACTCTGGCCTGTACAGAACACTTGTTAGAATTTTTTGGTCATGTTGTTCCTAATAGAAGATTCTCATATTGTGAGTGCTGCGTCGTGTATGTAGCGTTTCAGTGGCAATGAGAATGATTAAATGACTGTTGTTCATTATGCAGCATGTTTCCCCTCAGCTTTAGTGCCTACTTATACACTAGTGTAGGTGAACCATCAGGCAGGAAGATGGTCTTCTCCTTCAGTGATCTAATCTTTGTTTGTGTGTCCTGCAGCATCAACAGCAGGTGGCTCAAGCTGTTGAACGGGCCAAGCAGGTGACAATGACAGAGCTGAATGCTATCATCGGGGTACGTGGACTTCCCAATCTGCCTCTCACTGTGTGTATATCCCCTCTTCTTCCTTCATTTGACCCGAGGCCGGGGGCAAAACTGCATGCACGGAGGAGGACCAGCACTCAGATAGACATGTAGACTGTTCAAGCGTGCTGCATTACGCCTGCGGGTTTATTTGACCTTTCTAAGCGTCGGCTGAAGTGTTGCATGTCAAGAATAACCTGGGAAAAGGGCAATAGATTCACAGGGAAAATAGGGGTGAAAAGGGGATAAAAGTAGCTTAGCGTATTAATCTGCAACAATTTTCTTGCAACCCGTCTGTGGCATTTGAATTTTTAGACCGAATACAAACTAGTAATACCATGTCCTCTTCAGTTATGCAGACTTGTCCCAGCCTCCAGTGGTTTATAATGTTTTTATTTGAGTTCACAATGTTTGCAATGTGCTGTCAATATGGTGTTTTCGGCTGTAATTTCTGATTGTTGGTTAACCATGACCCGTCAGCGCACAAGCTGCACCACTGCTCTGATTTTTTTTTTCCTCCCCCTCCTCTCAGCCAGAGTCAAAGAACATCTGATATATAGTAACACAGTCCAGACTGAGATCAAATCATGGTGTTTCTCAGATTTCACTTTGGCTGCACTTTAATTAGATAAAAGGTTCCAGCCAACAGGCTTACCCCCTACCTCTGACCCAATAGCTCGAGGAATTAAGAGTGGTCAAGTCAGGACGAGCATTGTGATTACAGCAGAGATTATAGCAGCATGAACGTAGCAGATACTGAGCATTTGTAAGGTGTAGTGGATAAAAGGTTTGGTCAGTGCTGGCAGAATAGGGAGAACATGAACGTCTTTTTTTCTTCTTCTTCTTCTTCTCCTCCTACTGTTTACCACATTGTTTCCTGATGGTTGCCACAGCTTCTGTAATTAAATCATGTCGTGTAACAAGCTTAAATTAGCCATTTTTGTTGTTGCTGTGGGTAAAAGGAAAAAGTACCAAGAACATTTATTTTTTTGGTCCTCGTAATTCAAAGATTTCATTAAAGGCATTATTTGTTACAATCCAGAATTTAATGGAGCAAATGACTGGAACAAGCTGTAACAATGTTTTATTTTTAATTCTTCGAGTAAGCAGAACTGAGTTCCTGAGAACAGCAGGTGAATAAAACACGCTGGCTAGCTTAACAGTTGGAACTTATTTAGAAAAAAAAAATCGCTGACATTTGTTCCAACAACCCTAAACACACACACACAGAGTCCACTCTGAGCAAATGGCCTGCACACTGACTGGATCTGGCATTTGCTTTGAATAAAAACATATAAGCCTGCATGGTTTTGGTAGCCAGGTTGGATAGTGGTAGGTGGCCACTGAATGAGCGGCAGATGCTAAAATTCGGTTTGGCTCAGTGAGCCAGGAGCCTATCCCCGGTTTTAAATGTAATTTACCTGCTGTTTGCTCCTTTTTTTTTCCTCAAACAAGTCTGTAAAACTGGCAACAGGAGTTGACCCTGCCTTCATTAAGGCTGGGCAGGGCTAGCCTGAAAGCACACACACAGATTAATACACACAGAGGAAAACAGGCTTTAATTATTGGGGTGAAGACATGGCAGGTGATCAATCTCCATGTCCCCACAGGGTGGCTGAGGCAGTGCTGCTCTAGTGTCTCAACATTAGGAGCATCAAATTAGGGCAGCGTTCAACCGCAGTTGGATCAGAAACTGCGTTTGCGTCTTGACACACAAGTCAGACATTTTCCCTGCAGGGACCACCTGCTGCACTGTCATGTCATTTATTATACAGAATCTATACACACTTACTGTGTACAGAGTATGTAACGGAGCCACCCCAGCATCTCCTAATAGCTATAAAGCTCCTAAAAGGCCAAAAACAGGTTTTCTTTCAACTACGTGGACCTCACTAATGTGTAACTTATGTGCAACAAAATCTGTTTTTGTTGGACTAAGCTGTGCCATTTGAAAAAGGCTCTTCGTGTTGTGGCAGTCAGCTAATCAATACATTTTCTGTTGTGGTAGTGTAGTTTATTTAAAAAAGGTTTCTAAATATAAGGGCCAAAAATATTTATATTTGCATAATTCTTACAACATTATAAGGCTGATCTCTACTGGTCTCTGCTGTTTTGCATGTGTTGGCCAGAGGCACCATATGATTGAATCTGATTTGACAAGTGTCAGAGGTGCAGCCTCATTTCCAAGTTCCTGCCCTTATTTCCATGATATCGACACGGGGTGAGATATTATAGTTGGACAATGGTCAGTTACAGTATACTTCCTATCACGTGTCATGTAAATGCTAATCTGTGGAACGACATAAACCTTCACACCGCCTGGTTTTGCTGTTGTCATTCTCGTAGCAGCGATCTGCTCTTCTTTGCATGTTTAATTTGCCTATGCACATATCCTTTTTATCACAGAGTAAAAGTGTCTTAATTTACATAGTGTGACTACAGTGTCCACATTTACACATGCTCAGACTTAATATCTGACATAAGCTGGTTATGTCTTTTAGCTTTTGTCAGAGTTTCAGAATGATGACTCGTGAATACGTCATCGTTTTTTGAAATCGTTACTTAATTTTTTCCTCATTGACAAAAAGGCTATCTGCCAATGAAATCAGAAGGAAATTAGCCATCAGGTGCAGCACTACCTGTGACACTCTCCTCTGAGCCAGCACCAGCAGCAGCCACCTGGTAGTGCCTCCCCAGCCTCCTCGGTCAGTGTTGAGAGGAGGGGTTTGAATGATTAGCTTGCAGTGAAACGTCTGCTTTTTGTGAAGGGAAACAAAGCCTTTCGGAAACAAAGCACGACTTGGGTGTGTCTGCCTTACTCTGGTGTTGTAGATTTGACAGAACGTTATCTCTTTATCCGATGACTAACCTCAAAAATATCCCCCCGTGTCTCACTCCTGTTCCACCACTGCTTTATTCTGCTTCAAACGTAGTTGTAGTCCAATCTTCGAATCTTTGTTATGACGACCGAAGAAAATATGATGAGCTAGAAACTGTTGTAAAGCACAGAATAAGTGGGTAATGTGGCGATCATTGCCAGACTTATTAAGCCAGGATGCCAGCTGGTTTGTGCTGGTGCTGTTGATGCTTGTTCCACCTGACAGTACTGTTCTGCAGGAAGTCAGCTTCGCCTAGTTAACTTTAATTGCCTGTTTCCTGTGGAAGTTGCCTGAGCTGCTGCGGCATTTACACATAATGAAAAAAGATAAGTGTGAAAGGAAGCCAGCTCTTTATCCATGAATATTGAATTGGAGGCAATTTATTTTCTGAAAAATTTTTTCCCCTCTTCTCTTCTCTCGCTTTCTCTCTGTGTCTCTCCACCTCACGACTCCCTTCCCTCGTCTCTCCTCCTCCTCAGCCATAGCTCGCTAATGAGGCTTCTTGATAATGATCCCTGCACGCTTTTCCTCATTAGGCACACTCAATAGGGACGTCCCTGCCTCAATCCCTCGCTCACTCTCTTTCATTCTCTTGTTATTTTCTGATTCTGCTTCTCCCTCCTTTTCTTGTTCTGGCTGCCCCTTTCTCTCCTTTTGCCCGTTTTTTCCTTTTTCACAACAAATAGGCTGCTCGGCAAAGCAGTACAATATCGATTAACAATGCCGCCCCTCAGTTGCTTATATCCATTGTGCAATTTCAGGTCCAGCTCGACATAATGAGCTGACTGAATAATGGCCAGCTGCTAAATAAACCTTTAAATGTGGGAAGTCACTAGATATACCCTTGTCTAGTTTCTCCATTTTATGTAATGAATGTATGGATGAGCTTATTGAAGTTCTATCTAGCAAGCAGAATAGCAATCATGTTTTTTTTCTTCTTTTTTTGGAGAGGCAGTTGATGGATGTGCTAAGTGTTATTTAACCTTGTTTTAAAGCACTTGCTTCCCTCTTGCCTGAGTGGCTATTTAACTCCTGTCTATCTACTCTCTCCTCTCTGGCTGCCTCTCTCACACAGACATTCATGGCCTCATGGGAGGTGTGTGCGTATGCGCATGTGTGTGTGTTCTCCACCGTCTCTCCTTAACAGCATTTTGCTGAAGGAGTGCATGCTTGCTTGGTTTTCCAGAGTGTTGAAAGGTTTTGAGGTTTTCAAGTGTAGACCTATTGATTTATTTTTTTTTAACTGTCCCAACCATGATTGAAGCACAGCGGTTTGGGAGTGAACAAAAGTGTTGTATCATTTCTGGCAACCACAGGTGACGTGCTACTGAGTCAAACACAGTTGTCAGATAAAGGTCACGTACCATCAAACAATAAGCAATTTGTAAAGCTTGCAGTGATAAGTGCAGCAGTGTTGTAATAAGTGCAGTGCGTGATAGAAAATGAGAAGCAGACGTGTAGAACAAACTGAGAGGGGGTCTTCTCAGAGGAGGAACACCCTGATTCATCGGTGTGCATCAGGTTTACTGAATTTTACATCGACGCCATATTTGTTTAAAACACTGATCAAAGCTCTGTTGATTATGTGGCCGCAGCTCCTTACTTGTGGTGATTTTTTTTTTTCCAATATGAATTTAAATGGAATATCTTTGCATTTTTTTACTCTCTTATAAACTCTTGTCAGTTTTGTTTTTGGGAAGTAGTGATTGGCATTTAACGCTATTTTCTAGTGGAGCTGGATCCACATGTTGGCAGCTATTATGCATAAACGGTTTGGCTTTGAACTGAATGCCCTCAAAGCCAGTGTGTTCATTCATGGATCCACTTCCCAGCCGACCCACTTGTCCTCTGTCGTGTCTCCTGTCTCTCTGCATTTGTTTGCAGCAGCAGCAGCTTCAGGCTCAGCACCTCTCTCACGCTGCTCACGGCCCCCCAGTCCAGCTGCCCCCTCACCCTTCAGGGCTGCAGCCGCCCGGCATCCCCCCTGTGACGGGTGCTGGCTCTGGCCTGCTGGCTCTGGGCGCTCTTGGCAGCCAAGCCCCCCACCTGCCTGTGAAGGATGAGAAGAACCACCACGACCTAGAGCACCGAGGTGAGGAGCAAAGCCTGCCACACACAGTGCCTGCAGCATTTTAGTGCTGATGGGTAACTGCACCTGCCAAGCACAGCTTTCAGCAGCCAATTATATTTATCAGTGAAACATGCCAACATAGGTTTTCTGTACAAAATGAATGCGGATGAAATGTTTTATACATGTTTTAGTATAATTTTCTTGCCAAACCCATGATAGGTTGACAGGAAGTAGTTTATTCTAACACAAGAAAACAAAAAGCCATTTATCATGAAAGCAGATGTTAGCACCAAAGGTATCCCTTTCTAAAAATCCAGCTTTTATAGAAGTTGTAGCAATTTTATTAATCGTAGTAATTACGGCTTTAAAGACCACTAACTTATCAGCAACTGAGGTACCAGGTTTTTGATGCTGGTTAGTCAGGAATTGTTGAAAGCTTAGAAATCTCTTCAAGAACGTCTTCAAGTAGTATCAGAATCAGTAACGCTGAGCGGCTGATATGAGTAATCTAAAAGCTTAAATAATAACTCTATTACTGCTGTTTGATTGTGCTCCTGAGTCACGGTGACACCCATACTAATTTGTGTTTTGCTTTTCTCTCTCCTGGCCCCTCATCTTTTCACTCGCCCCTGGCCATTCCTCTGAAAGAACGCGAGTCGAGCACGGTACGTTGACTCTCCGTCTCCTGTGTGTCGCTCTTCGGCTCACTGTGTTTGGTGATTAGGTGTCTTTAGATAGACGAAAGCCCTTTTGTTCAATAGAAACTCGTGTGTGGACACTCACACACACGCACTGTTGTAGTCTTGGGGGTATAAGCTGACTGAATCAAATAATGACGTCTGGCCAAATAAGCCAGTGCCATCTAATCCAGCTGGAAAATGACTCCAATCACTGGGCACTGGGATTAGTAGTCAGCTACCTCCTTTAATTTCAGCACAATTAAAAGCGACTTTGACTTTCCTTCTCTTCATCCCTAACCACCTTAAAGGATTTACTGTTGCATGTGTCCAGTACCTGTCTCTTTTCATCCCGTTATCTACCGCTCTCATTTTCTTTTGCTAATGCTATTATTTTCTGCTTTGTCTTCTTATCTTAGTCATTTATTCCTTTCCAGCACATTTTTTGCTCCTCAGTTTCTCACTGTCACCGTTTCTCTTCCTTCTCATGTTCAAGTCGTGGTTTATAGGACTAGCTCAAAGCTCTGTTAGCTGGAGTGCAACGCTCTGTTGGATCTGCTTGGCCAGATTGAGTTCCCATTGACTGACCATCCTGAATGGGCCCACTCATGTCTGAAGGGAACCCAAACTCGTCCCTCTTCTCATATGGTTACGAGCGGCTGCCAATACCACCTTACCTGATCTCCCCGCCACAGTCGTCTTCCTCTCTTTTCCAGTTTGCGCCCACAGTCTTCCTGTCCCTTTGTGTCAGGTCACCTGATACCAGAGTTGGAGGCAAGTGCAGGGTTATTGAGTCTAAGCAATCCTTGAAAGGCTTCAGGCTCAGATACACAGACAGCAGGAGATTTTTATCTGTCAGAGAGCATCTTTGCAGCAAACCAGACTAAAACTCCTCCTGACTCTTCCACAACAGCAGCTTGAACACGTTTCCATATTCTGACCCGAGGAGGAGGCCGAAAGCTGCTGGGCTTAATTGGTTAGTGAAGGGCCACTTTATGAAGGCTGCTGTGGAAGTGTATGTCATTAACTACTCAGCCACATATTTCCCCCCCCACTCTTCTCAACTCAGGAGGTCTTCTTAATGTCACTAAGTTTTCAAGCTGCTACCTTTCTGTGCTGATCTTTCTTTATGAGTCAGCCAATATGTCAGAAACCTCCCCCCTCCCTCTTTCACCAGGCCTCTCAGTCTCTGATGAAGGCAGGGATTTGTTGAGCTACCTAACAGTGTGGGCTATCCTCAGGGTTTGGTCGCCTTCACCTCCCCCCCCCCGCCTTTCGGCCCGTTTGGCAGTGCCA
>VOQJ01022754.1:13269-25383 GCA_015052665.1 Apistogramma diplotaenia | reverse complement strand
AATAATCCCTCTCGTTCTTCCACAGCATGTCTCTCCAGTCGCAGCAGATGACTGCCCCTCCCTGAGCCTGGTTCTGCTGGAGGTTTCTTCCTGTTAAAAGGGAGTTTTTCCTTTCCACTGTCGCCAAGTGCTTGCTCATAGGGGGTCGACTGTTGGGTTTACTCTGTAATTATTGTAAGGTCTTTACCTTACAATAAAAAACGCCTTGAGGCGACTGTTGTGATTTGGTGCTGTATAAATAAAACTGAACTGAAAGTACATCATTTGCAACATCATTTTTTCCATCCGCAGTCATTTCTAACTGCAGCGTAGTTCATCCATTAATCATTTGATTTACTCTGGTGTTCAAAAATAAAACACACACTGATGTTCATTTATTTTATTTGTTCACAAATCCCTTTCATGTCCCTCTTTGGGAACTTAAACCAAACAAAGTTAAATGCTGCATTAAAACAAAATGGTAAAAATGTTTCAGAAATTTGCAACATCTGTCCCTTTAAAAGCAAAAATCCTAACTCCTGTCAGCTGCTTTCAGTCACGGTTTCCATACTGAAGCCGGCCTGCAGGCTCTGATACTGCAGCTCTGCAGGGAAAAGCTACAAAGCAGGTAAAAGGAAACAGGAGTGTGAAGCCGTTCGGTCTGGCAGGTGCTGCAATTCTACATTGTTACAATTAATTTTGCAGAAATTTTTATTTCACACTCTGATCACTTGCACACATGAAGCTCCTCCACTGCCTCAGACAGCGACTTTAACCCCAACATCAGATTCATTTCGGAGAAAAGTTGCTGGGAGCCAAATGTGGTGAGAGGGGCAGGTAAGGATTGGGCTGATGGCCAAATGACTCCAGCCTTCTCCATATGCTGCTAGGAGCCTCTGAAAAGCTGTGCACTAGTTAAGGCTGCATTAAAGGTCCCCCAGACTCCTCAGAACATCCCTGTGATGCTCTCCATCGATGCTCACTGCCTGCGCTTCTACTTCTACTCTTTAATACTGCAAAATGTGGCACGGCCATCATCTAAGCTGCACCACTGCAACACATGATGTCTGAAAAACCAGAGTCTCCTGAAAAAGCCTCTTCATGTATTTAATATTAAGATGGAAACAATGCCTCACTTCAAATAATCAGCTCTAGCTATCTAAAGCTGGTTTTGGTGTTTAAAGTACTACTTTCTGTAGCGTAGCTGGAAATGCATTAAAAACAGTAGAAATGAGACAACTAATGAAGTCTGAAGACAGCAAACGTGAGAACATTCTCCCTCCCTCCTTAAAGCTTGAGCTGTGACTGACAGCAGTCACTCACTTATGAAACCATTACTGTAAACAACAAAAATCTAAACACACCCCAGCTTCAACCTGCCAAAAACAAAGCCAGTAGTCGTCAGTCAACACAGTGCAACAGTCATTGAAGCCACCCTGAGGAATGTCTAATAACATTACTACAGCAGCAGACACAGAGGGAGCTCTGCAGCCTTAATTAAAGCCTCCTCGCTAAGAATGCTGGTCATTTCTCCTTAAAGAAAGAGCTTCCTGTGACCTTTGTCCGCTTTCCCACTCCGATTCTATCAGTCTGAAACAGCAGAACAACTTTTAGGACTTGGACAAGGAGTCGGGCAAGACAAAAACCAAAGTGTCTGATTCCACAAATGCTGTTTACAGTGATTTCACAACTACATCTTAAAACACTCATCTGTCACTGTGCGGTTAACAAACCGCCTGTTACAACATTCCCTTGGCACGCCTCTTCTTTTCCAAGAAAGAGCCGGCACTGGCACAAGATAACAGCGGGTCAGTGTTAGCTCTTCCTTGCAAGTGTGGAACAAAAAAAAGCAATATTAGGCATTTCACTCCTGCTGCTGTTTGCAGCGGAGCTGTTAGTCCGCCCTGAAGTGCACACTAGCACAGTGCGTGTGGCACGAGGCCCCCGGCCCTCGCAGCGGAGAAGGCCTGAGGGGGCGTGCGCAGGTGCGTGCTGTTGGAGCCGCAGTCGATGTAGCGATAGGCCTCCAGGCTGTTCTGGGACGTCCGAACCATGTACGAGGTTTTCACCGAGGTTCTGAAAGCAGGTGAGAAGACAGATGTAAAAACCAGTCTGAGCCCGATCAGACACACAGCCACGCTTTCTCTAACAGAAATATCTCATGTTTTAAGTGAAATTAGTAATCCTCCGTGCTTTCACAGCATCATGTTGGGACCATTGGAATTCCCTCAGCCAGAAGTCATTTTCCTGCCAACAGCTCGTTCACATCAGCACATCAGAGCCGAGGCTGCACTGGTTCCATCCTCACTACACTAAGCTGACTTCCTGTTAGATCAGGGGTCCTCAATCCCAGCCCTCGAGGGCCGGTGTCCTGCAGGTTTTGGATGCAACCCTGCTTCAACACACCTGAGTCAATCAGCAGGACTCCGGAGAACTTAACTGCATACTGAGGAGGTGACTCAGGTGTGTTGCATCCAAAGCCTGCAGGACACCGGCCCTCGAGGCCTGGGATTGAGGACCCCTGTGTTAGATACTCAATTGATTTAAAACTTTTATTAACTTTAATAATTACAGAAGCTCTAATTACAAAAGGAAATCGATATTCTCAGTAAAGTGACCTGGTTCTTTTTCACACCGTTTGGGCCTTTTTGTTTTGTTTGTGCCATTTTACACAGCGGAGTGCAGTATTTCATTGTTATATGACAGGAGGATGTCGATGAGCACTAGAACAACGCTCCAGCAGACACTGGTGATGTCGATAACCACAATACGATTCTTGAACTCTGCATCATTCAGGGTTCAAAGGGATCCTCATTTATCTTACAGTGGACCTATAGCATCACACAGATCATCCACTGAGACGTTTTAGCTCCTTTCCCTTTAAAGTCAACCTCCCTTTAAGACAGCTTCTTCTGATTGGCTGCCCCCCATCAGCTGTCTCTGCATTATTAATGCCCCAAGTGTTGATGAAAGACAGACGTAACAAGAAAGAGGAACACAGTCCAAAGATAAAGATGTTTGTCGGGGAAATCACACTTACTGCATGACTACGAGAATGTTGTGGACCTTGATGCTGGGCATGGTGCATAAGGTACTGGAGAAACAAGGCATAAAGGCTCAGGTTACTGAACTGGTATTCATGTGTGGGCCTCACAGGAACTCGTGTTCCTCTAGAAGATGTTACTTACTAGACGAACGGCGCGTTGCTGCCGATCTCCATGCTGACGCTGTAGTTCACCTGCAGGAGGTGATGCACAACAACGCAACTCAAAGGATTTGCAGAGCAGAACAGAAAGTCAATTCAGGTCGATATCAGCAGTGAAACTACAGAATGAAGCAACCACAGCAGATCTTTGAGGTCAGACTGTTTCATTTGGAGCCAATAAAGTTTGAGTTATTTTTAATTCTGTATCAACAAATCCAATTCAATCATCTAAACCAGCACGACCTTAATCTGTCTCCCAACACCCTCTAAATTTCCAGGACTGCAACATGGACAACAAGTCATTTCCTCTCAGTTCTGGTTAGATAACAGCAAACATTATTCAAAGAGGAGGAAATGTTTTTAATCTGTCATCTGCGTTCAGCCGCAGATCTGCTGCTTCATGTGCTGTTTGAGTTCACTGAAATGAAGCAGCAGTCCAGGCGGTTCAGATCAATACAGCAGCTCACTGCTGTTGTCAGCAGACACAGAAACACTTACACTTCAGTTCATTGTTTACTTTGGTGTTTTAACCTTAACAACAACACCATCACCAGCCTTAAACCTCTACATGATGTTATCAGTAAGATTGTAATGATGTTTGTGCACCAACACCATTTAAACCGAGGGGTATTAAACATGCGGCTCGAGGGCCAAAAGTGGCCTGACAAAGGGTGCAATTTGGCCCCAGTGGCAGGCTGATGACCTGATTGCCATGTTGACACTGTGGAAAGCCTTACACAGCATTGCACTCTTACTGACACTGATTTTTTTTATTTATATTTTTATATATTTATTAAAACACACACACAAGCATACTGAGCGGTTGTACTGAGAATTCGTGTGTTCCTGTACCTGACACTCACTGAGCGGCAGCACGGTGGTGACGTTGTAGAGCTGCCGAGTCCCGATCACCGTCTGCATGTAGAGGACCTGGGAGCTGATGCTCTGCACATGCACCGAGAAGAAGTTCGGGTTGCTGAAGTTGAGCGTGCTCTGAGTAAATAAGAAGAAGGCATTAAAGAGACCACACCTATAGCACAGCCTGGTTTGGTAACGGTCAGCCACATTTCCCCTAAAAGACACTGGGCTGTCAGGAAAGGAGCAAATCACTGACAATTTATTCTCTACACAAACAGAATGTGGCTAAAGCAGGAGCACAAAGTGGTTCTGAACTAAATGCTAAAGATGTCACTTTTGTTGCTCGTTAGTGGTTTCACAAAGGAAGCTCGCCCCTGCAGAGCGCTTCAGTGCACATGTTTGAACACAACGCGCATGAACGAGCTCTGATTTAGAACTGCGATCGTGATGATGACGATGACATTTCTAGCAGTCACAGGCTGCACTTTTACATCATTATCATCACACAGTAAAGTGTGACTCTGGACTCACCCTGACAATTTACTACCTTCTAACATCTTCTGCATGTGAGCACAAGTGGAGGCACATTTTTTGCACATTAATATTTCCCTCGTGTTGCACATTGGGGCGCCTTCAGATCACAGAGCTACATTATTTTGAAATCTGAATAACATTTTCACTGAGAGCGCCGACTTTGTACAAACTAACAAAATAATGTAATCTGGCAATTATGGTTTTGTCTCTGTACAGCACCGCAACATATCAGAGAGGCTGCGATCAGCATGCCGTCTTTCTGCTTTAATTCAGGAGGAAGAACAGGAATCTGGTTCAGGAATCGCAGCCATTTTTAGTCGCTCCCTCCATTTCCACAGACTCAGGATATCCAGCAAAGTAACATGTTTGCAAACATTTTTACGCTGCTGAGCTCACCGGTGAATCCTTTTGAGTCTGCTATCTCCGCGATAAAATCTGCTTTCCATTTTCAGCCTCGTGATTTCCTTCCTCATATTTGCATCCACACCTCCCTGGACTTTAGACAGACATGTCAGGCGCTCGGGTTCATCTCCTGACCTCTTCTGGCCATGAAGCTGCTCAAAGGTTTTCCAGTCACTTTTGAGGTAGTGAAAATGAAGTGACCAGGACAGAAATGACTCCATTCTAGTCGGTCAAACTAAAGCCATGACTCAGCACTTTATTCAGTACTTCAAAGTTAAGTTGACTCTAATAAGAGTCAAAATTGTCCTTCAACTCATTAATCGACTCAGACACATCTACAAGGAAAAGCTCTCCACTTTCTCTCATGACCTGCTGCACTACAGAGCTGAGCCTGATTTACCATAAACGTACATTATCGTCACCTGCAACACGAAACTTACCGTTATGTTCATCAGGACCTTCGTGTTGTTGCGGTCGAAGCGCACCATCACCGAGCGTATCCCACCGTCCACCACCACCACGAGGCGGGGGAAGAGGAAGAAGACGACGAGCGAAGAGGCCAGCAGGCAGAGCACGACCGACAGGCCCACGTAGAGCTTCCTGTGACACAGAAAGGGAAGGTTCTCTCCAGAGCTCGGACTCACCTCCTAGAACAGCTCCGACTGAGCGAATGAAACAAATGTGCAAAGGGGAGCGGCGCAGGAGCGCATCAGTGAGGTGTGGTGGTGACTCACGTTCTTTTGGGCTGCAGCCTCTGGTCGTTGTACGGGATCAGCGCGACCAGTTCATTCACTTGTTCTGCAGACCGAGAGGAAATGGTCCGTTTAGCATTTCACCTTTTACACAGAGCACATCTGTTCCAACGACTCACTGGTGCAGCTCCACATTATGAGACATGAACTGTATGACAGGTGAGACACTACAGGAACTTTTTTTTTGCCCTGGTCAGTGTATTTAGGACCAGGTGAAGCAGTGGGACCGCTAACTTCCTACTGCACTGCTGAAGATATGATGGAATTCCGGATTTGAGATTAGATGCCAGGAATGTGCGGCAGTGCCAGCAGTTCTGTCTGTACCTGCAGCTGCTTCACTTTCACTTTCACTGCAAGGGTCAGAGGTGGTCGTTGTTTCTCCTGAGCTGTGTCCCATCATATTCCTGCTGATTTACATTTTCAGAGCCTAAACTAGTGTTTGCACTCATATTTATGTCCAAGCTCTGTGTTACTCAGAGGGTTAGAAACTCACTTTACACGTTATATGAGTGCATAAATGCACTGGATATTAGTTATTGTGTCATTTCCCGTTTTTCACGGAGGTCACCAAGCTTCAGAAACATTTGCAAAATGACTGCCTGACAACCAATCAACCTGGTGCTCCTTGGTCACTTGAAGTATCTTTGTTGCTTCTTGCATGAATAAAGGATACATAAAAGTCACTTTTATGAGAGTGACTGCAGCTTCTACCTTGTTACAGGAATGTTGTTTTTGCCTCAAAATGCCTGATATCATTTATGAGAGATAAGGTTGACAGATTAGAGGCCAACAGCGGCAAATATATGTGCACTACCAAAAACTGATATTTAAACTGTAAAGCAAAGACATTACACATTAAAACACATTGAGAAATCTTTCCCCCCTCTTACTCTCTCAGCTTAAATAAGCTTAAAGTGTGCCAGGGTGTCAGACAGCAACACTGCATAATGAGACACTCGGGTGTAAAGGCTCACTGATTTACCATCTGCTTCTACTCACCTGAAGGTATTCGTCCAGTGCCTTGACATGTCGGACAAGTTATGCTGTCTCTGCCGGTGAACTCGACGTAAGGGAACTGGGCTATGTCCTCCCGCCGGACGAGCCCGTCCAAAGAGTCGTTATCCGAGTCTCTGCGCTCGGTGTACCGCAGCCCGCTCGGCCCCTCCGGGAGGAGCGACCGGCGGCTGCCGCTGCGAGACCATCGCGCTCCCATGGCGGGTGTTAGCGTGTTAAGGTTTCCCTCCGACCGCCTGCTACTCGTTTGCAGGCGGAAGAAGGAGCCTCAAGAAGTGAAGAAAGTGACTCGCAGATAACTTTGCTCGCGACTAGCACGTAACAACCGTCGGTGGAAACACGCCGCGGAGCTCAGAGAGACGTCACTCAGCCGGATAACCGGCTAACACAAGCTCTCCGTTAGCTTCTGTGCTGAGCTATGGAAGACATCCGTAACTTTAGCGAGCATCACTGAGCAAACTTTAATTACCTTTTAGACAAAACTAGCCGACGTTAGCATCACAGAGCCACATTTTCCAACCGAGCTCCCGGGGACTCCCTGACTCACTGTCACAACAACTTTTAGATTGTGTTGCCTTCACGTGACCCTCGCCCCCAGTCCAATGCATAGTAAATACATAACAAATAGCAAATACATAACAAATGCGATTGATTGCGCATTGGAGCGAATTACAAATCCTCATCCCAGTTCTGTCATGTTTTACAAATCAAGCATCACAACATTTGCCCAGATATTCTTTTTTTTTTAAATTTAATTTAACCTAATATTGACACGCTGTACAGTTTTAAACATTTATGCTTCAACTGGCCGTTGAAATTAAATCCAGTCCCATTTCTTACAAGATAGCTCTTTAAACACAAAATCCCCACCACCATTTGGGCCTTCAGGGCCACCGTAGTTTTTCTTGTCAGGGAAACAATGAAAAGATCAATATTTCTGATGCTTTAAACAGCATCTGAATGCGTCCACATGCTTGGGTGAGAATGACACTCGCTGCTGCCCTCTGCTGGCACAGTTTGGGTAAAGCAGCTACAATGGATTCAACGTTGAATACGTTAAAAAGTGACAATTGCACACACGTCATCTTTGTTTCAGCGTTATATAGAATGTAATAAGAAACAGTCTGCAAGAATCATTGTCTACATATATGTGTGTGTACATCAACAATAGTGTATACAATCATAATTTATCATGCCGTGCAAGCCTCCTCTTCAGCTCATCATTCTCTCTTTGCAGCATTTTATTCTGAAAAAAGTATGAAAAGATTGTGAAATTGGTTGAAGCTTATTAAAATCACTCCTGAACACTGCAAACATTTAATATCATAAAAACTGCTCTTAACAATTCCACCATGCAGGTCAACAGGGAACCACTTTGCAACAACAGAAACAGAAAAAGAAAGTACCGAATCGAACTCAGGACTAACCTTATGTCGGAGCGCCTCAACTATCATGTCTCGTCCTCCTCTGGTTGTCTCTTCCTTCTTTGAAACGCGAAAGGCATCTCCAATAACTGAGACCAGCACGTCAGCCTGAAAAGTGATTCAGAGAAACAAACATGTGGGACGCTAGAAGCCTGAATGTGTCATTTATCCACTGATTTGTAGCCACACTTTATTATCAATCGTCTGGACTACTCTACCAACATCTCCAAAGTAGTTCTTTAGTGTCTGGCTTGGGAATACTCACAAACTTCGTGCTCTGGAAGAGATAACAGTGGAACGTGTCTGCTGCAGGGTGCCTGGCCACAAAGCCAAATATTTTGGGTGAAGACTGAAGGACAGCACAGAAGGAGATGGTGGAGAGGTCGCACGAGTACAAGAGGAACTGAGGAAAAGGAAGATGGTGAGAACTGGATCCATCATAAGAATGACCTGTTCTGCAATAATTTGGTGCACACCTTGGTTTTGTTTTCCAAAATGTCTATCCCACTCAGGGACAGAAAGAGATGCACTTTGCTCTTCTTTGCTGCCTTTTCAGAGGAGTGCTGATCTGAAGTCTAGGAATGAGAAAAATAGATTTGTTCCATTTATTTAAAAAAAATCATTCTGTGGTTCAAAATTCAGATGCCATTTCCTGCTCGAAAACAAGACTATTTTTAAATGGATTCACTGTAAACAAGACTGAGAGTCTGCAGCCATGCTACTTGACCTGTGGCTGCTGAAGCTCTGCAAGGCGCCTCTATCAGCTGAACCCTAGCATCAGTACACTAATATGTTCACAACTGTGTACAAATTAGCACTTAACAGCAGAGAGTAGAGCCACGGCTGGTAGAATGGCATTAGCTTTGGAGATATTTGGTCATGAGCATGTTACTGTGCAATAAAAACCTCGAAGGTTTATGAGACATAATATAACCACAAATTCAATTCAATTTTATTTAAACGGCGCCAAATCACAACAAACAGTTGCTACATGGCACACCACCTTGTAAGGTAAAGACGCCACAGAAATTACAGACTAAACCCAATAAGCAAGAACTTGGCGACAGTGGGAAAGAAAACCTCCCTTTTAACAGGAAGAAACCTCCAGCAGAACCAGGCTCAGGGAGGGGCAGCCATCTGTAGAGACCGCTCTGCCTCCCATTCTACTCTTAAGTATCCTAGCAACCACAAGTAAGCCAGCAGTCTGAGAGTGACGTGCTCTACTGGGGTAATATGGTACTACGAGGTCTTTAAGATAAGATGGGGCCTGATTATTAAAGACCTTGTACATGAGGAGAAGGACTTTAAATTCTATTCTAGATTTAACAGGGAGCCCAATGAAGAGAAGAGACATAAAATAACAACACAAAAGTGTAAAACTACCACAAACACACAAAACAAACACAAAAGTGAACAAAACATCTATAAAAAAAAAGTACAAAACAACTCCACACAAAATAATCAGACACACAACAACTATGGAGCAGCACAACAACAAGCAAAGCTGGCAAAGCAACTACAGATTTATATTTAAACAACTACAAAGAGGCACAAAAAACTACAGATATAAAAAAAATGCAATGTTTTTTCTTGCCACTAGGTTGCGCTCTAATTATTACAGACTATATGCATATCCATGTATTCGGGGCTGGACACTTATCAAACCACTGAAATTTGGCACAAATCAGACGATGTGACCTTGAGTTACAGCAATTTCGTTCTTCATGGTGAAACGTGGAAATTCACCCATTGGGTCACGCCCTTTAACAAAAACGCCAACTCCTTAAAGCTTTCCTGACCAAATTTGAGTTGGCTCTGCTCCCCCGCCTTGAAGCTGTACCTCAAAATGTAAAACATCACATTTCCTGTTCCCATTAGGTGGCGCTGTGACGAAGATTAATAATGTCATATGGATGAATTTAATGAGTTTGTGTCAGGTTGGTGATGTATATGTGAAAATTAGCCCTGGTCCCATTACCACACCTTTTGACAAAAAGCCACCAGTTTCATAATTTAGATTGGCCCAGGTGTTGGGGCCCCCTCAATAAACACAGCAAAACAGGCCTTCGCTCTGTTTGCGCACGGGCCCTAAATAGATTTAAAACAATCACAAGGGGGCGCCAAACATCCGCAAAGCAGCGCAATAAAACAGTTCCTTTAATTTGGGTGGAGAACCACATGAATGAACGAGAACGTCCTCGTAGAAGTAACATTTAAGTGTATTAAATGTGCTGGTGTGTGACCTTGAGGCTCTGAGCTGCTTCTTCCAGGATCAGTAGTCCATGAGGGCGGACGACCTTCACTCGACCAAGAAACTAGTTTAAAGAAACAAGTGGAAAGTTTTTGTTTTGTTTTCTTAAATAGTAAAAATAAATTATTTTACTACAAAATGAGAACTTTACTTTTAGTTTACATAGTATGTTTGATCTGAACATGTGAGGTTGGGTTCAGAAGTCTCGATCATTGAATTCGCAGAGACAAAAATGAGCGTTTACCTTCACCTGGAAGGTGATCTCAGAGTCGTCTTCTGCGTCGCTCATCTTAACGCTCTGCACCAGCCTGAAGCTCAGTCTGTGACAGGCGGATATAAAGAATCATACAAAGGCTTTAATCAACTAAGTGAAAGAAATGCTGGGTTTCTTACCTTTATGTAAATATACCAGAAGCGGTGTGAGCTGGCTTCCTGTTTCAGGTGAGTGTAAAGTCTATGAGAGTTAATGAATAACTGATGAAGTCTTCCTTGCTGCTTAGTATGAGGCAGCCTGGCAGGTGAGCACATTTCCTAACACAAACATCTGGACAATAAATAAAATTGAACTATTTGAAAGTAAAGCACTTTGTCAAGCATTTCTTAAAGATTTTAATTTTATTGAACAGCTCACACAGTGAGCACACCAAAAGGAAAAAATACAGGTGAAATTAAAGGAAAAATCCAAATCCTGTGACCAACAGATCTTTAGGATTTCTGTTTACATCAACAAAACAGCAGGTACTCACGTATACGTCAGAAAAGGGGAATCTGACTTAAAATATAGGTCAGCAGTCATGTTACCCCTTGCATGCCATCTTCTGAATAACATTTTTTTTGTGGTGGGAACTTCTCTGAAATGAGGCTGTTTTTATTTCCACAATACGACAGCAGGAGTTGGTCTTCTTTCTTGCGGTCAGTACTCACCACAGGTGGCTGCTATGGATCTGAGTCACTCACCTGGATCTCTCCACACTATAATCACAGTCATTTGGAGCACTTATAAGGTAATTAGTCAATAAATAGCACAGCTTGCCGCATTTACACTAATTAGCACTGTTTTTGTTTGCTAGCTTTAGCTGATGACGCTTCCACTCTGATCCAGATCTCTGAGTCACTTCAAGCTGAGTCCACAAAGCTTCATGTCCATCTTTTATCTACAGTCTATGCACACAGCAGAGTTTAAAGACTTAAACAAACTCGTTAGAAACAGAAGAACTTCATTATCAACTGTTTTTATTGTTTCCAGTGAGTCCCACTTCATCATTGCACAGTTATATATATTTATATATTAGCAAGTGCATACAGGAATTGTTGATGTCTCAATGATGAGGTGGAGAATGTCATATAAAGCAGCAGGTGAAAATGATTGTGGTCAGAGAGAAAGCAAAGCCTGAAACAGACAGTTAAAATCCCCGATCGTGTACTTATGTTGTAATTACAGAACAGTTTTAGTCTCAGTGTCGATAAATTATGATTTCAGACAATTTCTGAGCCGATTATCCTCAACACCAAACATCCTGAAAACACACTTTTAGAACAGATCTCGACAAGACTGAGGAACTAACACGTACTTGTGTCTGATCACAGAAACAGTGACAGAGAAGCCGGGCACTCAGCAGACTGAGTAACACTGTCATTGTCTGCTGGTTTTAGGCTCTGTGCTGCTGCAGACCAGTGGCGGACAGGTGAAACAGA
>VOQJ01022752.1:9220-21497 GCA_015052665.1 Apistogramma diplotaenia | reverse complement strand
CAAGAACAACGGGGCCTGCAAGGAGGGATGGAACCGCTTCATTTGTGATTGCACCGGGACTGGCTTCTGGGACAGCACCTGTGAGAGAGGTGAGTCCTTTCCATTCACCCTGTGTATACCGTTTGTCTCATATTGATGATGTTAAAGTCTGGCTTAATTTAGCTGATAGTAAAAAGCTGAAGATGCTCTCCTTTTACATTCTGAAAATTGTTTCATCAGTGACCTTATGAAGTAGTGTTTTGCTGTGTTTATACAATATTTTGCGTATTTTACGAGATGCAGTGGTTGAGACTGAAGCATTTTTAGAGAGTTCAAGAGTCTTTTCTGTTCTTCTAAATATGCTGGAGAAGTGGTGGCGATGTAGCTGCTGCCGAGTAACTGTGGCTTCTCTGAGGATGCGGGCAATGCTCTGTTTTAACACAAGTGTGACTTGGCACACTTGGTTCACATTATTTATGGAAGGTTTGCTGAAAGATTTAGTAGGAGGCTTTTTCTTTCCTGGGAAGGATTCTAGAGAGAAACTTTCCCCAGTTGGTGAAATGGGCTCTCGTCGCCTGAGTTTTAAGGGCTTGGCTACATAAAGGTTTTATGAGATGGAAAGGATAGGGACATTCCAAGCTGTGGGATTGTATATTACTGGACTATTGTTCAGATTGTTCTTGACTTTTTCACTACTTTACGAAGATTTTCAGGATTCAGTACAGAGATTTAAGTACTTTCCCAGGATCTTCAGGTATGTAAAGAATTGTACTTGGATGATGGCATTAAGTGTGGCTATAGGATGTGGAACGATGTTGAGTGATTAGCAAACTCAAAGGGGAAAATCAAAATATACCTCCATAGTAGTAAGGCCTGTTTTAAACTATATAGTTTGGAAAATACACTTTGAAAACACATCAGATCTCAATGGGGAAAAATATGCTGGATATCTATACTGATATGGACTGGGTAACGTGTTAGAGATGAAAGAATACAGCATCATTTGATGAAAATTATCAGCCAATAGAGGACTGAATTCAAAGACACCCCAAAAATCAAAGTGAAAAAGCCTGTACAGTAGATCCCAGTCCTGCTGATGGGTTAAGGACCTTCTATGGTCATGTCCAGCTCTCCTAGAGTAATTGCCTGTCTCCGGGATTCTCCTCCACACTCTTGAGACTGTGCTGAGAGACACAGCAAAACCTTCTGGTAATGGCACGCATTGATGTGCAGAGGAGTTGGACTACCTGTGCAGTCTCTGCTGGGTTCAGGTTTCACTTCACGCCACCAGTAGTGACCTTGGCTAAATGCAAAACTAGTGAAAAAAGAAAAAACAGAAAAAATGAGAAGGGAAAAATATTAGCAGCCTCCACCTGGAAAACCATTCCTGTTTTGGGGGTTGTCTCATTGTTGTCCCTCTAGCGCACCTGTTGTGATTTTCATTAACATCAAGCAGCTGAATCTGATTAACGACCCCCCTCTGCTGCTTAACTGACTAGATCGATATCCCAGAAGTTTAATTGACTTGATGCTGCACTCTGATTAAAAAGTGTTCCTGCAGCAGAATTTCGGGAAGAAATGATAAAGTAGCTCTTCTTACCGTATATGTAGAAGAAACTCAGAGTTTGAAAAGACCACGGAGATCAGCATTCAGAATGCGCTAACATGAATCATTTTTGACAAAAATAAACTTCACATTGCAGAAGTGTGACTCTTTTCCTCGCATTAACTTTTTGTTAGCCGGCCTGCTGCGCCTCGTGTACTGTGGACATTCGTCGTGTTTGGTTTGTACAAACGGGCAGCCAAAGGCAGATGTGCTAATCCAGCTGCGAATGTGCTAAAAGCCACATTACCTTATCAGGAAGAAAACATCAAGTCGCGTACCCCGAATGTTCCACAGCCTCACAGCGTTCTTCTTTCGTCCTGTTTCGCTGCTTAGAGCAGCCTTAGAACAAAGCTTCATTCTGTGATTTTTACTTTGCATGGTGAGACTTGAGGTGTGATGACATGTTTTGATGTGTATAGTTACGAGTGAGTGGATGCCTCATCTTGCACTATTTCAAATTCTTTCAAGTCAGTTTAGGAGTCATGCTGCTAGAAGCCGATGTACTGTTGGAAGCTGTTGAGCACACAGAGCAGCTGAAACAATGGTTTTCAGTGGCCGCTCTGTAAAGGTTGGTTTACTGATACTGGTGAGTACAGTATAACTTTTCCACGTTCTGAAATGCTCTAAATGATGCATCGTACATCAGATGTGCAGAGACTTTTGTGGCTGTGGAGAAGCTTTTTTTTTTAAAGTTTGAGGATATGACCTTGAATTTATCATGGCTTGAATTCAGCTTTTGTTTGAAAGATGAGTAACCATACCATCAGTGGTTGATTGTTCGTCCTTACAGTGTATCAAGTGATGCTGTTTGTTACATGTATTTGTTGCAGGCAGCAACCACATAATAGGATGTCAGGATATCTTGGCCCTTAATGGTCCAGTTTTTAATTAGTAGCTAAAAGTTATTGTGAGTAATAATTAAAACCACTCAGGTTATTGTTAATTTAATGCTCCGAGCTGAAACTCACTGAATTTTCCATGCAGAGCTCTGCCTTTGAGGGGCAATGATAGTGCGCTTTCAGATTCCCGGTTTTGAATTCTCATATTTACTGTTTGCATTCTGCCTTTTAGTTGTCTGTAACCTTTCGATAACCATACTACTCAATCACATGCTGAACAATGCTGAACTCTCAGTCGTACACTGTATAAAACATGACAAGTGACACCAGAGCAGAAAGACTTAAAGCTGCATTCTTTGGAAAGGCCTCCAAGGGACCACTCCCCTGGCTCCACCAAGAAGTCTGATTGTGTAGAAGTGCAGGAGCAGATGATCCCAGTTCCTTCTTGAATATGTTACCTTATAGTCAAGATAGTCTAGTCTTATAGTCTATTATCTTAATGAGTTCAAGGGTTAAATAACTAGTTTCAAGTCTTCTTTGATACAGCATGATGATCATTTTAGAAATTATGGCCTCATTTGAGGGAAAGTTAGGGTGTCTCTGGATTCTCCGTCATATTAACCCCACTTGAGGCACCAAACAAGAAGCTAGAAACCAGCAAAGTAAAAAGGAGTCGTGTATATGTTTATGCTCAAATGGCCAGTTTCCCAGACATGGATTAAGCCACAGTCTTAATGGTAACAATGTAGACAGAGGTGCCTGGACATCCTTCGCGTCCAGCGTGCTCTATTTTGATTTTTTCCCATGCGGTCTTTCCTGAACAGCTTGAACCATGTCAGCCAGAGCTCCTGTTAGTACAGAGTCACCACAGCTCGATACTGGAGCCCTCTCACTTTGCTGCTCGCTTTCTCATATTGAGTGAGGCAGGCCACGTTGCAGAGGAGTCTCATCTTGGGTTGCTTGTATCAGTGATCTAATTCATTCAGTCACTAACCAAAGCCTGGACCCAAAGGTAAAGGGTCATAAAGAAGACCGAGCAGTAAACTGAGAACTTTGATTTATAGCTACCAAAGAGAAGACAGCTCAGTGCTACTCCTGAAAAGTAAATTATTGCATTTAAAGGCCTGCACAGTCCTCACCATTTATTTAGAATAAGAGCTCATCTGAATATAGCTTCTTTTTAAGCAGGCTAACTAATACTGCATATTCTCACACAGAAGAAAAGACTATCTGAATCTGGGCAGGTTAGCGAACAGTAGCCCGTGTGTTGAAGTGATCCCTTTGATTAGCTTCACCAAGGAGGTTCTGTTTTTGCTGGCATTTGTATGCTAACACGATAGCCGTAAATATGGCTGATGTCTCTAAACATGATAGATTGGAAAGTTTTGAATGAATTCTGAGTAAACTGTGTCAGGGTGTAGAGCCTGGGCGTGTTAACAATCCATTCAAATTTGGCCTACATCCACTGAGGTCTTCAAGGTCAACTTATTGATTTAATGGTCGAAAATATACAAAAAGCCTTATAACGTAGAAACTGAGACTTAGCTTGGTGCATATTGTCAACATGTAGAAAAACCCATATAAAGATTTAAAATATCATGTCACATTTCACCTCTGACCTCGTCTTCAAGGTCAAATAAGGTCAAACTTTCATAAAATGTCTTTTATCTTCACAAATTCCTTAAAATCCTTAAAATTCCCCAAAATGTGTTACATCTTTAAAGAAAGTATCGTCAAGAGGAAGAGACAGAGCTGCCAAGTTAGCTGGAAACATACTGTAGTGTAATATTATATAATAAGCTCGAGTTATTCATGTCCAGTTATCTACAAATCAATACTTATTACCCATTTCCTACTCCTACATAATGTCTGTGTAATTAAAGTAAACACGTCATACTACCCTTACCTGGTTTTACTGCACTACAAGCTTCTTAAGTATGTTTAAAAAGAACAAAGAACTATTCCCTTAAAAGTAAACACTGCCCAGACAACGAGCTGCCTCGGTGGAGGATTGTGCTCTCAGAGTGCTTCATGTTTGAAATGTTGGGCTTGAAACGGCATGTGGTATTTTCTTTTTTTTTTTTACAAAATGAATGCGTAACACTTTAGACTGAATGGGATTATATTAGTCATGCTGGTAGAGGAATTTATTTCCCTTCTCCTTCATGCTTTTAAGCAGACCCTGGAGCTCCCTGGTGACAATATCAAACAACCACTGAGATGTAGTTGCACATGGCACTTGGTATTGATCTCAAGCATGCTATACGGTACAGCAGACAGCTGTGCTTGTATGATGAGACAAAGGGTGAAATGATAAAGATTGGCACTCTCCCAGGGAGTGTAACAGGGGTTATGCCTTTACATCACAATGTTTGGCCTTTGCTGGTGACGGTTCTGTCTAACGTAAATAAGCTTTTTCTTTTGTCTTTGTTCAAAACGCTGTTGAGCTCAATCTTGCACTTTCTAGAAGTCAGAGTTACTGTAGGTAAATCCCAGTACAGTATGTATGTAAGTTTCCATCATCTTCTATCTGACATGATTGCATTAGAAAAAAATCACCTTTTGGATGCAACTTTGAATATCTTGAACTGTGATCACTTTGGGATCAGGTTCAGTGTCATTTCTCATTGATTTTTGGCCAATGAAACTTTTCAATTGCACCTCTCCTTTGGAAAACAAAGTTGCACCTCCTGATCAAAGAAAAAGTCCCTTTAATCACTACTGACAAAAAAAAATACTGCACAGTGATGACTGAAAAAAAACCTACTAACGGAGCCAAAAATAAGAACAAACAGAATGGACCCATGCATGATCGAGTCTTTACAAAAAAAGAGCCCAAAAACAGAATTCCTAAAGGTTAACCAAGAACCAGAAGAAGATCACAGAGTAACACACAAGGAGGAAAAACAGGAACACAGCAGACCATTTACACACTGGAGGCTCACTGGGAATGAGACACAGGAGGGGAGCATGTCACAGGTGAACGCAATCAAAGACAATCAAAATGCACAAGAGAAAACTGCCTATCAAAATAAAACAGGAAACAACCCAACAGACACATTACTGAACACAAAGAGAAGACAGCTGACCGTAAACACAGTGACAGAGGGAGGGAGGGCGCGCTGGAAGGAACTAAACACACCAGAAATAAACTGGAACTAAATAAAGACCAAGAATTAAAAATTGGCATTAGTGCACTAAACCATATAACAGGCATCCAAAAGCTCCATAAAAAAACTGGAGACAGAACTCAAATAATACAGTAAAGCTAAAGCTCACCAGAACAAAACAGAAACACATTACCAGAAAAAAACACACATTTCAAACAAATAACCGAAGCAGGAGTCCAAACCTCAGCCCACCAAATCGAAGCGTTCAGAGCTCCACGAAGCCCCGCGGCCGTGACAGTTTCGAGCTAATTAACTGATGCTTTGTAGATTTTCTTCTGCAGCACCACAGGTGACGGTGGAAGACCTCCCCCTTATGTACCACTGCTTTTTTTCGAACCAGAGGAAAACCCACAAAAAGTAGTTGTAAGCGCATTTTTCACCTGAATATATTTTTGGATCTCAAATAATGGAATCATCAGAAATGAAAGTCTCGGGATGATTTCATCATAGTTATATTGAATAGAGCACATCATTCTGTGTAATTCCTTCTCTTCCACTGGGAGCTAAAAAAAACAGGCAATTTTCTTGCTCTGTTTACCAGAACGAAAATGCAAGCTGACAGATATTTTAGACTCTTTGAGGAGATCAAAGATCGTACCAGGCGACATTAACAGACAACAGCACTGCTGTCTGCTCGCTGTTTTCTACCTAGTATCTGTGCCGGGTTTAGTATACAGATGATTTCTGCCTTTTATCTTATTTTTTTGTTTTTTTTTTCTGTTTACCCATCATTTTTGTTCTCTTTCTCATTTCTCTCTTGATGTTCTGCCTTCTCTTTTACCCCCTCTCTCTTCTTCCCCCCCTCCCCCCACACGCCCACCTTTTGGCATGTCTTCTTTAACCCCGCCCATGAGACATGACAGCACCTGTGATCAGAGGCTTGCCGTGGTCTCGCACAAACAGATGTAGTGTCAGCATGGTAGCTAGACAGTGCGTGCAGGTGTGTGTGTGTGCGTGTGCGTGTGTGTGTGTGTGTGTGTGGTATGGATATGTGCACCTGCTGAATATGATGAATAAAAAGCGTTAACTCTCATTATTTGCATTTTTTGTGACCGTACGGTTCTGTCTTCATGCTGTACACATTTCCATTGATGTGTATGATTAACAATGCCTCCAGCAGGTCTGTGTGAATGCATGTGTTTATATCAGCCAAGCAGTGCCAAAGCCCCATGCAGGTGTCTAGTAACAGGGCCACAGCCCTGGTAGACCCCTGTCATATGGGCTTTGACCGGGAACTTACCCCTGCCAAAAACTGCCTTCCTGTGATCTAAATTCAAATGTGGCCTCTTGGCTTGGTGCAGCCCCCACAGACACGCATGGCAAAGAGAAAAAAGAGGGGGCTTGCTTCAGGGTAGGCAAACTGATGATCCTGGCCGATGTTAATTTGGCAGCAAGCAGTGCTGTCCAAACTTTCCTACAGAGCTAAGAGAAAGTGTGACTGGTTGTGACAAAATTAGGACAATGTGCACTGGATGCACTGGAGGTGTAGCGCCTCTGGAAAGAGAAAAAGACAGCATGGGAGATGAAGAATAAAGGAGAGCGGACCAAGTTTTTTAAAGAGGCATCAAAATGCAGACGATACCACCACTTCCTGTCAGTTTCAAAGTAAAACCAGAGCAAAGATGGGAATCAGACCGATTGCAGGGACTGTTGTTAAGTTCACTGTCATGTGATCTTTTGGTCAGAAAAAATAGCTTTAATAATAGCTTTTGCTTTAAAAAAAATAGCCATAGTAAGAGGGTTCAAAGGAAAATGTTCACCCCTTAAACATGTAGAATTTTTACTTTCTTAGACTGCTCTTATATATCTGCTGTGCCAGCTTTCATCATTTGGCAAACCATGAAAAAGTTATTTCTGCAACTTAGCTCACACTGTGTGGGAAATGTCTAATTGGGTTGAATCGGGCACGCAGGTTGAGTTTGGTGTAGTGCTTTAAAACTGATGCTGAGAAATGATTTTCTTCTCGCCTGCAGTCAGATCCACAGAAAGCAAAGAGAAAAAGGAAATCATTACCCTCCTGTAATAATAATGTTTCAAGGTGGGCTTTGCCCTCTTTCCCATCTTTGGGAGACAGCTCGAGGCTTTATTCCTTTTTGATTGTTACATTCCATTACATGAAAAGGTTACCCAAATGTTATTCCCCATAAGGAAGACTCTAGTACAACAGATTATTCAGGTCGTATTTGAGTCTAACTTGTAAGAGGTGACATTAATTCAAGACTACAGGGAGGTATATTTGATGTCATCCTCTGAGTCTGCCGAGTGAAGGAGAATGCCATCTTAGGCTTTGTTTCAGCAAGCTAGTCAGTCATTCAAACAGTCAGTCAGAAAGTGGAGCTTTGTGTTTGAGTGTGGGTCTGTTTGTGTGGGTGTGGGAGGGGAGCTTTTAGGGAGCCAGGGTGCTGCTGACAGTTGTGTGTTGCAGAGTGCTGTGCAGCTGATAAAGTAGCCCAGTTAATCAGGTAAATAGGCCTGTAATGAAGTGTGTTTGTCTGATGGTGTGCCAGCCCAGCGCCAAGTGATCCCACTGAGACTCTCCTCTTTCTGTCTTGCTCCTGCATTTACACACAGACACACACACACCGCAAACAAGCACACACACACACACACACCAATCCACTGGAGACAGATTGGATTGTGTCTAATGCATATTGCATTTTCCCTGACAAGATGCCACCGCCCACATACAGTAAGTGCTTGTGTTTTCCCTACTGTCAGTGAAGAAGAGTAGTGATGGCTCCAGGCCTGAGCTGATGGCTGGAAGTGTGACCACCGCAGATCAGTCAAGACATCACTCACAACAGCACAGGCTTCTACTTTCTTCGTGTTTTCACTGGAGGTGAAAACACAGTTAGCACGTTGTTTAATTATTTTAATTTAATACTCTTTGACTTGTAGGCACACTCAATTGAATCATTACAGGGGTTGTGGGCAAAACTGGTCAGCTGCTCCTCGTGCTGCCATTTAGACAAGTTTTTTTTTTTGTCATTACAATACTGCCTAAACTTAATCACATCAATCACACTGGTTCTCAGAAAGACCGAACTGCCAGAACGCACAGACTGCGCAATTACCTGCTCACTTTCCTCACTGCTCATTCATAGTGACAGTGAAATAATAGGTTGCCACCTGGCTTTTACAGTTTAATCCCAGGTTATAATTGCAGAATGTCGACTGGCTGACATTGATGGTTGCCACCTTCCTGTATGAAAATTTGCAACCTGGCAATGGCAGTACATGTTCTTACCTATGAGGTTAAAAGCTGCAAAGACGCAGCACTCTTTCTATAAAGTTTTAAGATTTGCAGATACTCAGTTAGGTTTCTTCATTTCCTAAATTCAAATAAAACAAAGTTAAGCTCATCTCATGGCCCGTTTCCCCTGAACACCATTTTTCACAGAGAGTTTAAGAACAATCGCAGCTGCTTTCATAACTCTTAATCAAAATAGCAGTTTCCACTATTGCCCACTAATAATAACCAAACCGACTAGAAAAGTGACAACATCAAAGATGATTTTTTTCTCGTTTTTGGAACATCGGAATCACGACGAGAGGCGCCACGTGTTCGGTGGAAAGGTGTCGCTTTACCAAAATAGCCCTCCATCTTCCAGCCACATTCACACTGATGAGTCAATCCGCTTGCAGTAATTATTTCCTATTGTGTCTTTCACAGTGATTAATCTGTTTCTGAGATAATACGCAGAAATACGGGCAAAAAATATGATTCTAAAAGGTTGCGATCTCCTGCTGCATCATGTCTGCGCTCGTTTAAAGCCAAAGCCATTTGTATTCAGATGAGCTTGGTTCTCAGCTATGCTAAATGCTGCTTCCACTGGTGTTAGAGTGGCATAATTTAAATGCTTGTCTAAACGTCTTTTCCACCCACAGAGGGAGGAAAAAAAAATCTATGTGAAAGGCTCCTCCAGCCCTATAATAGACCTTGCATAATTGCGAGACTGCCTTTGTGCAAATAATTTCTTAAGGTCAGGTACCAATTACTCCCTCGTATGATTTTGATTCCATATGTCAAACCCAGCCTGTGCGTACTGTATTTATATAGTGCAACAAATTCAAGCAGACGAAAAGATAAATCGCTGCAGCATTATGGATATGATACACAAACATGAGCCTCATATTATTCAGCTTCTTCTATATGTATATCGTTTTTTTTTTTTAGGGCTGCAATTATGTGTGTTTCCTGCATATTTAAATATGTGTTCCCATGAAAGCCTCAAATCAGAATGTAAATCTAAAGTGTACTCTTAATGGTCTGTTGGGCTTCACTGCATTAATATTTAACAGTGTAATGTTTTCAATTTTTTGACTGCTACTTTTTTCCTTTAAAGTGGCAGCGGAGGTGTGTTTAACTTCCAAACACTTAAAGTTAACTGTCAGAAGGCAGAAAACAATCTTCTAACTTTGTGTTAATTGCAGAGAAGTTGTTTTGAAGTGGCCTCTTGAGCATTTTATAAAAGTGCTTTGCATGGTCGACCTTTATAAAAGCACTTGCAGTAATTTTTAAAAGATATCTATTTTTTTTTACCTTTATCACAAACAGACATTGAGCTTTGTATAGTTTTGAGTATTTTTCTTACTTGTCGTTTCTTTGTGTCTCCAATGTTTGAATTTGCTTCCATTAAAGCTGAAGTGGAACGGCTGACATCAAACACGCATCACCTGTTGTGGATTCTGACCTCACAGGGTCCATAAAGCTTTGGAGGCAGCACTGCTGTTACTGTTACTGCAAAATGGAAAAATTAGTGAATTTCCAAGGTCACATTTGTGAATGGCAGCGTGAGCTCATGCATGCAGTAGAAAGCTGCGGTCCAATGGTGGACAGTTTGAATAAAAGAACATCTTTCTTCTTTTTTTTAAGTTTAGCTGTCGGTATTTGGAGAAAGACATAAGACACCCTGAGATAGAGTGAGATGCACAACCAGAGCCTTTTAGATACCTTTCCAGTGTTATAAAGTAGATATCCACCCTAAAACAGAAGGATAAGGAAGTCTTTAGAAGTAAGGGGGATTAATGATAGAGTGTTGTGCGACGCCCTCAGCTTTGTCACTTGCTAACAGATCGCTGCAATTTTAGAACACAACTGATCCATGTTTGTGTTTCCCTGGTTTCCCTCTTTTTTGAAAGAAAAGGTAGCAGGAGAAAAAAGTCCCCCACACCTCTGTGAGCCATCCCTTTCTCTGCCGCCGCACTGGTACTCCCTCTCATCTTGTTCTTCCTCTTGCTTCTCCTAGCCCCACTTCTCATCATACAGTAAGTGGGTGATGAGCACCTTTGCTAAGACATTTATCTCAGCTGAGAGAGAGAAAATGGTCGGCCCTGACTGACCGACCAGCTCGTCCCTTATGGAAAATCCACTACGGCAGTAGCTATGGTTTTAATGGGGTAACCATTGTTTTACCAAGATTTTACCATGGTTACTGCATAAGAACCATAGGAAACCATTGTGGATTTTTGTAAGGGGTACCAGCGTACACGACACAGAGGCGGGGGAGGGGAGGGTGCATGAGGGAGGATGGCAGAAAAGGGAAATGTAGGAAAGAGGATGAGGCTGAGAATACAAAACACTGCTGAGGTGTTGGCAAATTAAGACTTAATATGTATTGATTGACCATATGTGGTAATTACTGTGCTGTGCAGATGATTTTTTTTTAATGAGAATTTTAATGATTTTCATTTCGAGCAGATGAATTGACTGAATAGACCAATTTGAACTGTTTCTTTGGTTTTTCGCCTTGAAATGCATCGTCTGATGTTTTGTTCCACAGACAGGCCCGCAGTAAAGGCTCACTGGTCCTGGGTGTGGTAATTGATTCGCATCATTTAGCACATGATGCCTCTGTGGTGCACTGCAGGTGGTGCATTTGAGGCAGCATTAGCGGCTGCACCTGCAGTTCGCTTTGGAGCAGTAATAATGCTATATGTCCGGGTGAGACAATGCCACTTCATATTTTATTTATTCATCACGTCTGAATGCTGTGAGATAAATCACCTGTCTCATCCTCTCGACACAGGATAGATCCTTTTCTTTTTTTTCTTCTGCCATGTAACTAACAAGCATACAGCAGGACTGACATCTCCAAATATACATGCGTATATGTGCCAAGGTGTCAATATCCTAAGGTGTCAGCAGTCACGATAACACCAGAAAGTGTTTGACTGAGTTTAGAATAGATGTGTCGAGGTGCCCTGACACGCAGCTTGAAAATTTTAGTACATGCTGAGCTTTTGAAAACCACAGATGCGCGTCAGCACGTACACACCTGATTGTTCCTGTGGATTCAAAAAAGAAAAAGGGAAAAAAAAAATCACTCGTTTTGACAGGATTTCACAAAAGCCGGAGTCAAAGTGAAGCACTTAAAGCCCCTTCGGTTGTTAAAAAAATGACCTCCCGGGCATTTAAGTGAATGTGTTGTCCTGAATTACATGACTGCAATTTGCCTCTTTTCATTTAGCGTTTTCCTCTAGCTCATGGAACGGAGCTGCGCATATACATATCTAAGCCTAACTGTTTGGCAGCCTAGGGAAGCATGCTAAATTAATCCTTTTTCATTTGAAGCTGAAACATTTCGTGCCGGGTGTAGAAAACGCCTGGTCCTGCATTTTTTTTTTCTTTCTAAATTCAACCAGGTAGGTTTTTTGTTTCTTTTCCCCTTTTGGCTTTTTTT
>VOQJ01022750.1:8878-20780 GCA_015052665.1 Apistogramma diplotaenia | reverse complement strand
TACCATGTTTTAAAGAGGAGCCTGAAAACTTTAGATGATAGTTTTGTCTCTAACATATTTTTTCAATTTCTTCTGTCTTTACCCGCCTTTAATAGAGAAGCTACTGTAAACAATCCAGTTCTCTGCGGATCCATCTGCATAAATGTTAGCTGAACTGACAGCTGCTCATACTGCTGGCATGCTGCTCACACTGCACCACATGTTTGGACACAATGTTTTAAAAACGACTTGGTTCTCCAGGAAAGCCTTTGCAGTTGCGACTTTCAGGAGCTCGCCTGCTGATGACAGTGGCCTATGTCAGGACCAAAGGTAAATCAACAATCAACTGCTTAGCGGTTCCTCACATCAGTTTCTCAGTGCAATCAGCCCAGCTGGAGTTATAGGGAATGGTGTGTATGTGTGTAATTGTTTATTTGCCTTGCTGAAGGACATCTCAGGTGGCCAGTAAATGATGAGAGAAAATAGGGAGGCTAATTACCATTTCCCGCATAAATAAACTCTTTATGATGTTCCAAACTACGCTGTGTTTCTCAGCATTTTTCCCAACTCTTTGTGCATGTCCATCAAATTAGCAAGCTCATTAGCAAAGCCTCATATTTCCCCCAATTTCAGTCCTCCTGGTGTGCGTTCTTGCCACCTCTTTTTGATTTGAATATGAACTCCCTGGATACATAATCCATTGAATCGGAATAATGGTTTACAGTTAACTCTAAAATCTCTGATTCCATAATGGTAAGCTAAGATATTCAAGGTACTTGTTAGAAAAGAAGCAAAGGAGTTTCTGTTTTCTCACACACAGAAGGAAAGAGGTCATGAATTTATATGAGTTTCAATAGCAATGAGGCACGTTTGAGCATTGCCAGTGCCAGGTTTACCAGGGCGAGGCCCAGACGACACACAGTAATTTTATGGGTTCATCCAAAGCTAGTGGGGTGTAAAATAGACTGTGGCGATAGACCAAACACACTCAATGGCAGCCCTTGTGTCTCCACTAGGCTCTGAAATCATACTAAGGATAACAATAAGCTCTGGAGCTGCACAGAGAGTCATAGCAACCTGAGATACTGTGTGTGCCAAGAAAAGATTTTCTTTACATGGCAGATTATGTATTCAAGGATACTTCAAAGCAGTATAATAAGCAAATCAAAGATTTTATTCATCATGGGCGAGCACAGTTGATGAAAATATTGCCATTCTTTTAATGTGTAACATAAAAGTTGTTGAAGAAAACCCTTCAACCACTGCCTGAACCACTGAGTCTGTAAATGTTTTAGAAAAACCTGCACCTCTAACTTAACATTCATCTTTCCATCCAGCGTCATCCGGCAAAGCACAGAGGTAGTCGCAAACAAAACCATGTATGCTTTAAAATAGCAATAATAATAATAAATATTATTTTTCTAGTAATAGCCGTAGTAGTAGTGGTGTGTGCGAGTAGAGACCTGTATTTAGATTCTACATGGTGTGACTATGGGCTTTCCTGTGCATTATTGAAAAAGAAAGCATTTTTATTTTGGGCCTACAAAGTGTAAATTGCTATGCGGTGACTCATAACCCTTCAAACTGGACAGTCTGGTATTTGATTACTTCAAAGTTCACCAGCTTATAGGCAATATGCACCTTCGGCTCCCCTATCTGATCCACGGTGTGGAAATACAGTCCCATGATAATGCTGCTTTGCTTGGAGCTCAGGATGAAAGGATTCATTGCAGGCACCCAGTGTCTGAGGGAGAGCCAGAACAAATTCACCAACATGTCAGATGTGTCTCAAAGAATCTCAAAGAAAGTCAGGTTCGTTCACTACTGGAGACTTTCTACTTGCATTCGAGTTCTCTTTAAGATCTTTTGGTGCCACCATCTTATTATTATGTGTATACGTAAAGAGTTTTGGTTATATGGGCCAAAAGCAAAGGTCATTTGGGTTTGTGTGTGCATCAGTTCACTAATTCTGCGATGAAATCAACATTTTTACAGTTATTCAAATATACTCAAAAACCAGCCTGTCCTCGGAGTGAAAACGTAGAGATTGGTCGTTTCTGCAAGCACGGATTATGACCAATATTTACATTTTGGAAGGGAAAAAAGCGACATCTAGCGGTCGTAGACAAAAATGCGTTTAAATAGCATGTTCAGTTTTGTCCAGCAGACCCCAGAAAAAGACATAAATATCGATGTCGTCACATTCGTCACATTCTTGTTATGTCAACATTACCGACGGACAGGCCGGAGGTGGGCATGGTCATTTGGAAATGTAAATACAGGTCGTATTTCGGGGACCTGCAGAAACAACGGATGATTACATTTTGATTGGAGGACATGTCAAAAACTGCCAACGAAAGTTTAAAAAATGGTCATTTATGATTTTTTTTCTGCAACCTAAACTCTGGTGTTATCTAGGAATGTCAGCTCATTCTGCTACAGAGATGCATTGTATGAGGACATAAACAGGGTGTCAAAAATATAAATGTGCTCACATGGTACTGACTATTCCATGACTATTCCCTGCCAGTGTCTTTCCTTTTCCTGGTGAATGGATTTAGCAGAATGGAGTAGATTTGTCATCTCCATATCAGTTTAGGATTGACTTTAACTTTTCCTGATTGTCGTATTTTAATCAGCATTGATCACTGTCCACATGTCTGCTTGTTGCTCTTTTTGCATTGATTTATTTCCTTACTAATCCCTCCACATGTCAAACAGTCCAGCTGATCAATTAAGTACTTGCATTTTATAGGAAAGGTTTTGATGGTAACTGAGCAAATTGACCTGTTACCAAGGCTACAGAGTTTATATCAGATGATTTGGGCTTGGAACAGGGATCACAATTTGTCCAATTATCATTCTTAAGAGAGGTTCAGACTTGTGATTATCTCATATACTTGCTTCAACTGCTCCACCCTGATCATGCAAAAACACAAAATGTCATTTTGCAAACTAAATTTCCATCCTGGGGAGGTTAAATGTGCACTCGTTTTCTTTGTTTAATTTAGATAATTATGGCTTATAGCTCATTGAAATCAGAAATCCAGTACGTCAAATTATTAGAATTTGAATTTGAGTAAACTGCAAACACTATTAATAGCATGAATCCAGTGGTATAGCTCAGAAGACTGCTGACTTGACAGTTGTCAATCAGCGACACCCTCGACTAGGAGGGTGAGCCACAGAAGGTCACAGCATAAAGGTCACTGGCTGTTCATACAGTGCTGTATCAAAGCATATTAATGGAAAATTGGCTGGAAGGGAAATATTTGGAAGGAAAAGGTGCACAAGCAACAGGGATGATAGCAGCCCTGAGAGGATTATCAAGAAAGGTAATTTCAAGAACTTGAGAGAGTTTTACAAGGAGTGGATTGAGGCTGATGTCAGTGCATCGAGAGCCACCACGCAGAGACATCTTGAGGAAATCGAATGTTACTGTCGTATTCCAAATATCAACCAGAGACAATGTCAGAAGGTTCTTAACAGGAGAAAAAGGGCTGGACTGCATTTCAGATGTAAACAAGAAACACTCAGAGAGTGCACACCTCTGCCAAGGCAGGGCGCTCTCTGAGCGGTATTTATTTTTAAGGGAAAACGGTTGTATTTTGTAGATTTTTTTTTTGTTATTTTTTTAAATGTACTTTAAGAAGTTTGCAGTGCAGTAAAAAAACAAATGTAAATTGCAGGCTTTTATTATTGGCTTTGTTTAAACCTGTTTTAAAATACTCGGCTTAACTGTCAGATGTGAAATGTAAAAGTGAGATCTGGCTGGAAGGAGATGTAACATGATATTTTAAATCCTTATACACGCCATGCTTGAAAGAAACATGGTTTCTATGCCGAGTTGACCTTAGTGATTTTAAGGACTTTGGTGGATGTAAGGCAGATTTTTTTTTTAAGTATATTTTTTGGCCTTTCATGGCTTTATTGATAGTCGGAGAGAGACAGGAAATTGGGAGGAGAGAGACAGGGAAGACACGCGGGAAAGGGTGACAGGTCGGGAATCAAACCGATATCGCCCGCACCGCAATGCGGCATATATGGTTGCCTGCTCACACCCTGAACCACCCTGGCGCCTGTAAGGCAGATTTTAATGGGTTGTTAACATGATCCCACTCTACACCCTTACAAAGTTTTGTCAGAATTCATTAAAAACTTTTCAAGACAGAACTACACGCACACGAATGCTACCAAAAACATAACCTCCTTGGGGAGGTAATCAAGGTTCTCAACTCTAGAACAACATAAATTCAGTGTGTTTGAAGCCAAGTGTCAAGTTTCTCTGGTTTGTGACGATTTCAGGTGCCATGTCATCTGCTGCTGGTCCATGTCCAGTGCCAATGCTTCCATCTACCAGGAGGTTTTAGAGGACTTCTTGCTCCCATCTGCTTACAATCTTTATGGAGATGCTGGTTTCCTTTTTCAGCAGGAGCTTGCACATTGCCACAGTGCCAAAACTACTACCAAATGATTTACTGACCAAGATGTTACTAAGACTGATTGGCCAATCAACTCTCCTGACCTGAACCTCATAGAGAATCTATGGGTTATTGTCAGGAGGAAGATGAAACACTCAGCCAGCACTAATGAGCTGAAGCTATCAAAGCAACCTGGGCTTCACAAGCTGACCTCCCGGCTGGTAATTTGTAGTTGGAGGTCCAGCCAATCACTAAGTGTTTAAATGGAGATGCTTTTCAGAAGACGGATATTTCGGCAACTCCTTTTTCGATTGATTTTAGGAAATGTTTGAATAATCTCAGGCGCTGGATTTGTAATTTTCATGAGTTATAAGCCATAATAATCAAAATTAAAAACAAAAAAAAGGCTTAAAATTTTTTGACTTGAGATGTAATGAATAGAGAATATATGAGAGCTGACCTTTTATGAATTAAATGACAAAAAAAGAACCTTTCATGGTATTCAAATTTTTTTGAGATGCACTTGTATGTATTAATACTACTAACAGCCCATCTCAAAGTGCTTCCGCAATCTATTTATCGAAATCAGGAAGGTGCATTTCCAGGTTTCTTTCAGCATCAAATTAACAAAGCGAGGCTTACAAGGCAGTTCAGGCACACAGCTCAAAATTGCTTTTCCACGCAAGCCATTTTCAGCTCCCTACTCATATGCAGTCAGTTTCGAACTGTCTTTCACTCAGCATTGCTGCTGCTGTAATGCTGACTACAAACTACCTCATCATCGCCACTGCTATACATACAGTACCTTCAATCAACCCAACAGCATGCATATGGGCTAGTTTCCCCTATGAAACCAGGGAAACCATGAGCTTAACTTGGAATCTGTAATGGGTTTGAATTCTGTGCTTTCTTTGATGCATTTTCATTATAATGATGAGTTCTGATGAAGCCGTAGTGCAACTCAAAGTGCATGAGAATCACTAAGTTCTTTTTTAAGTGCACGTTCCTACTCACTTTTAGTTTTGACAAGAAAAATTCATACTGTCTCAAATAAAATGAAATCTTTTACCCTAAGATGCAAACACAGACACACATTAACACATTTTGTTAATGAGCAATAGGTTATGCCGATACTTTCATTTAACACAAACCAGTATGTGGCTGATCTAATGTCTATGGTTGCATTTGGTGTGATTTCAACATGATTTCAGCACCACAATAAGAGTCAAATTAGGTATGTTTGAAAAGTTTAGGGATGCACAACCCAGGCTCGTGTGGAAAGCATGTGTCAGTGGACATTTGTCCTGTAAACAGCTGGAGTCAATACAGAGTATCAAAATGGGCAATCTCAGAAATCCCACAAAGACCTCTGTGATCACATGTGTTTGCGGAGTAATTCTGTTTTAATAAGTACATTTATGTGACACCTCGGAGTTACACTAGGTTATTAAAGAAGTGTAAATGAAAAGTTGAAGCAACACCACTTGGGGCCATTAAAGAGAGTGTTTTTCTATCTAGATATGCTTTTACTGCATTAGAAGTGTGTTTGGGATTCTTGTCATACTGAAAAATGAAGCCAGTCAGACACTTTCCAGATAGCTTTCTGCATTCACAATTTCATCAGTTTCAGCACCAATGACTGACTGCGGCTCCGAACCACGACTCAGCCTCCACCGTGTGTAGCAGATAGCTGCAGTCACTCACTGTTGTACCTCTCTCCTGACCTTCTCGATACATACTGACGACAATTTGAACCCAAAATTTCACATTTGGTTTCTTCATTCCTTAAGACCTGTTGACACTGATGTTTCGATTCAGTCCTTGTGTAATGTGGTGGACCTCAGCCTTTTCTCTCAGTCTTACAAATGGCTTGTTACAGCCACCCTTCCAGTGAGACTATTTCTAATGAAGCTGAACAATAGCTGATCAACTGAACAGCCAGGTGCATCTCTTCTGTGTTTCTTTCATGACTTTCAGGTACTGTTCATTTGGTATAGATTTTTGGGAATCAATTTATTCATGCAAATTACTATTTTGTTTTTTTGTTTTTTTGCATGTAAGACTGTTATTGTTAATACATATGTAGATATAACAAAATAAATGCAAATAGTTATTATTATTTACAATATATATTGTCTGTCTTGTGTAGTTGTTCTTCCCTTGAGTTTGGGACCTTTTTACAGTTCAATGATTCATGTGTCAGTGTTTAACAAACATAAAAAAGAGAAGAAAATTCCCTCTGAAAATGCTCAGGTAAAATGGTATGAAGAAGCAGCCAATAACCAAAGAAAGACATTCAAAAAGCCTGGAGAGCCACTGCTCAAGACACTTTACAAAATTACAAGAAAGTATGAGTCAGCTTTTGAAGCAAAATATAAAGGTGGCTCAAACTTTTGCACAATACTAATATGCATATGCAAAATCATAAAACGCACAGCCCGGGTAAAGTTAAATAACAAAAACAGAATAAACAGCTTATTTTATGGCGGAAAGCTTTCAAGAGAGATTTAAATGAAAGTGTTATAAGGTCATCAAAAACAACAACAAAAACAACAATTAAATTAAAGGAAAATGCCACACGATAAAAAGAAAGCAAATAATAAAAGTTAACAAGGGGGGATATAAACTAGAGAAGGCTATTAAAATGAGAACAAATGCAATACAGAAAAATGCAATCAAAACATAAACAAACACACACACACACACACACACACACACACACAAAATCCAGACGTCGTCTGACTCACTAACACAGAGATTTAGGTATCTCTGTCATTAATTGTCACTGCTTACAATAAAGTTGCCTGTCACAGTAAAGCAGCTCTGAAGCCACAAGTGTTTCAATCCTGTATGCCTAACCAGCTATTGTTGCCAGGCAACAACAGCCATTTGCCGTTGTATGACATCTTGAGGTCATTTGCATTATTTATGTGGGCTTCTTGATTTCATTTACATAAAAGTAAGAATTCCTTCCCAATAAATGTATTTCAGCCCTATAAGCGAAAATAAACTGTAAAACTGCTAAACCTACAGTAAGGTTACCTGCACCCTGAAACATAGAATAGAATAGAATAGAATAGCCTTTATTGTCATTATACAGCTGTACAATGAAATTGGAGAAAAACATATCCCCTTCAGGGTTTTTTTTTTTCTGAAGAGAAACATATAAAGTAAAACATCATCTGTTTTGCTTTACATCCTCTGGTGACATCCCCATTTTAGACATCAAACATTTCTAAGTTGATAACATTTGGAGTTGAACCACAGATACTTTCCCTTAACATGCAGCAGTGTGTGTGTGTGTGTGTGTGTGTGTGTGTGTGTGTGTGTGTGTGTGTGTGTGTCTGAGAGCAGCTGTGAACGAGAGGGAGAACTTACAGTTTCATGGCAACTGCAGAACATGAGAATATACATGCTCGAGCTCATGCTCAAATAAGTGTGTGTGTGTGTGTGTGTGTGTGTGTGTGTGTGTGTGTGTGTGTGTGTGTGCGCGCGCGCACAGGTGTGTGCCACTGTGAAAAGTCAGATTGTCCTCTGTGCTCATGTGTCAAATAGGCCGTTTAAAGTGTATTTTCACAAAATCAAATGAGATTTTTTTTTCTTTTTTACTTTTGTGCAAATGCAGGATTACTTGATGGTTTAAAGTATAGTATTTACTGCATGCTATTGTATGCCTGTCAGCACCATCCTTAACCAAAAGTGTCCCAGAGCATTTGCAGTAGTGTCTAGAGATGATTAATGACTGTTGACACAAACACAAACACTGGGAAGCACAGACAGAGTGAGACAGATGAGGCGATAGAAGCAGAGGGAGAAGCTCAAGTTAAATACCTCTGTATCAACATTGCAGACGCTGTGGATAATAGGCCTCTTAAGGACCTTCTCTTTCACCAAAACTGCCTCCCTAGAGGTTTGCAAGAGTACATTTTGTAAGGAAGAAACACTGGTAAAAGTGAAAAGCTAGGACAGTGGGTAATGCTGTGGGTAAAGTCCACATTATTTGACAACACTTGAGTTTCACACTTTACCTGTCTTGTCAGGTAAAAACTGACTTTATTTGAGGATCTATTTCATCATATCCACATCTCCTCTGTTTAAGAACCATTTTTGTGTTTAAACAAATAACAAGCAAAGGTTGCACGTTACGACTGAAATATCACAATTGCTTCTCTCCGCTCTCATTAATATTCGTACACAATTTAGCAACATTGATTGTCACGCCTGTCCTGTTTGCAGTTAAACAGCATTCATGTTCAATTTACATGGTCCATCAGTAATGTAAAATTATCATAACCATCTGTGTAACAAGAACAATGAGGTGATGTAATGCAAGCCAATATTACCGCCTCTTTGTTGAAGAAAACAATGCAAACATGTCGGTGCAGCACGGCGCTCCTGTGTGGATTTTCCTCCTACAGACTGTGCTTGCTAGGGTAACTAGTAATTTCAAATTGGCTGCATGTGTGGATGTTAAAGTGTGTGTGACTGTCTGGGGTGGACCGGTGGCCTCCCCAGGGTGTGACCCAGTTTTTGCCCTTAGGTCATCTTAACGTCTAAAATAACAAAAAGCAAGAGTCCAGTGCAAACCTGTCTTTCTTGACAAAATTGGGGAAATAGCTGCTTGAAAATGCACACGTTAGTTTGTTAGTGTGGAAGTGGCCCAACTTACGCACCGATTCAAGACTATGCTGCACTTGCATATCGTTAAAGTTAAGCAAAGAGCACAGGGGTGTCACTAGGTTATTATGAAGGCACCATTTAGAGATGCTTCACTGCTTTTTCTAACCATTTATTTTGTAACCATTTATTTTATTTCTGTATTTTTTCAGCATATCTTTATTTAGAGATTTTATTTTTTATAGCACTAAACAGAAGTGACCCTCCAATCTCATTGTACATCTGTATAATGACAATAAAGGCATTCTATTCTATTCTATTCTGCTATCATACCTGTTAATCAATTCCTCAAGATTTTGTTAGATGTGATACCCTTAAATAATAGTCCATGCCCATAGCGCACACTGTGAATAGTTAGAGAAGACAACAGTGAAATATATATGTTTACATATATACACCTCAGCTAAACATTTCAAAAGCAAATTCAAACACATAAACGTTGCTTTTATAGCCAAGTTGATGAAAAGTACTTTATGTAATAAAATGTTTATTTGCCAGTGAACTACAAAAATAAATGCTTAAATGACACTAAGTGTACCATATATCTGAATGGTTGAAAGGGAGGTCTAGCTAAACCAAAAGAAATCCTTTAGACAGTTTATATTCAGGCTTCCAGTGAATGAGATGCCTGACATGTTTCAGATGATACAGACACGTCTCTGTACAGTAAAGGGAAAAAATAAGCCAATGAGAAGACTGCAGACCTTACAGTATGTCATGGTCTCCCATTATTACAAAAAAAAGAAAATCCTAAACGAAGAACGCACTCTTCATATTTTCCATACACGGTGGAGTGTTTCTTTTTCTTTTATTTGCGTATGGATTATTTCATGACTGTTAGTCAGTGACATCACGTTTTTTAAGTGGCCTTTTAAAAAACACAGCGTGTGAAAAGCCTCCCCTCTTTCTCTAAGTGTACAGCCGTGCATTGCGCAGAGGAACAAAAGTTTACTTTCCGGTGAACAGCCACGTTAGCTGCAGACTAAGATAAAAACCACGGTGAAGTAAAGCAGGTTGTTTCAGGGTTTTGTTTCATAATGCGATGACATAAGGAGCACAAAGAAGAGACTTTAGTGCAAATTTCTTGCCCAAGGACCCACTTGTGCACATCTGTACAACAAGTGCCAAGTATTACAAACATCCCTGCTAATTCAGCCCTTTCCTCACTGCAGCAGCAGCAACACACAGACAGTGTACAGCTGCTAAACAGAGAGCTAGCAGCGTATAGAGCCTCTTCATTCCAGCTCCAGTGCTCCACACACCATACATCCCTTTGACACCTTCCCAAGACAAGCTGTAGTGCTAGAATGATGTCTGTTGCTGTAATTATTAAAAATAGTTCATGTATGCATTTCAGAAACCAGATTATTCTTGGAATACCAAGGGATAAGTCGATTTCTCTGTCACCACCCACATTGTGATTTCAGCATATGCTGCAGGGATAAGCCCCTCCATTAGTTCTTGTAACCAGTCTCCAGATGTTTAAGATTACCGCTTCTACTAAGAGACTTAATTTGATTCTTATTAATAAATACTGACTGGCCTGACATCAGAAAACATGAGAATAGAATGATGCTAAATACCGTTCATTGCAGGCAAGGCCAAAACTGAAGCTGACTCTTATCTGGTGAGCCTATTTTCCTTTCCTGATGGTACCCTTATCCCCTTAAGGTGATGTTCTCTAGTTGTGACAAGGTAGTGTTATTGTTGGAGGTGATGCACCTCACCAAGGTTAAGTCAGATCTTATCAGGGCACCAGTGTGAGAGGGATGCTGCTTTGCAGGCAGTTCTAGTGGAGCGAAGAGGGTAAGCAAAGGTTGGGTGATAATGTAGTGATGAGCCATACTCCAACTCGCTGACTCCCTGGATTTTATTTTATTTTTTTTACAAATACTGTATATCAAGTCGCTGTGTATAATGTTAAAGTAGGTCAGAGTGGCTGCTACATTGTTCAGTGGAGGATGACACTACAAATGTCAGGGTTAAAGGTTTCACTCGTAGTGTTTGCAGCACTGAGACTCTCAGGCAATTTGGATTAAAGCGCCCAAAAATGTTATTTTTTTCTCATTTCAGTTCAATTCAATTCACTTTTACTTATAGAGTGCCAAATCACTAAATCAGTCCCCTCAAGGTGTTTTATGTTGTATAAAGACTGTTGATTTTTTTAGATTCTCAGACTTTGGGGCATACTTTCTCCACTTTACCCTGCCGGCTTTGTAGGAAATAAATGTATAATATAAGTACTAACATCCAATAATGTATCCATTCTCAAATGCCTCCAGATGTTTGAATCCAACCACAAACATGTGATGTATGTCAAACCCCAGCTCAGCATCATGCAGCATCAGGCTGTTATCAATAAAAACCTAACAAAACTTTCTAGAACTTTTAATCTGTTAAAATGATTTCCTGCAACTAGGCATGACAAAGGTGTGCTTGTGTGTATTCAGTGTTCACTTGTATTTTTTTGCAAATACTTATGCCTGTGTTGTGTGAATGAGAGCGTGATACAAACATATAAGCTCCAGGACCAATACAGCATCCGACCACATTAGGCGCACGAGGCACATTTATACTTGTTCTGCTTGCTTGTATGAAATGATTTCAAACAAGCCCACCCGAAACTGTTTAAACCAGGCTATACTCTATAAATCTTCTGAACTGCTATTATGACAAGCCAGCCTCGCCTTTACACAGATATCATCTTCTGTGGCCTTTTATTTGTATTTTTTTATTTTTTTTTTCTGAGGGATGTTCACACCTTCGCCCCCCTTTTTTTCTTGTCAGGCTGCTGCTTTAGATATCCGCACAGAGCACAGTGAGGG
>VOQJ01022748.1:2802-25627 GCA_015052665.1 Apistogramma diplotaenia | reverse complement strand
CCCAAACCTCGTTGTTATTGTCTGAGTCTATAAGTGACCTTAACAAGAAAAAATGCAAATGATGTGCGAGAGAAAATGGCTAACATTTATTTATCCTCGCTGTTCTCTTGTCTTGTTGGTGTCATTAGAACAGTTCGCTGCATCCCATTCTCTCCCATTATCTCTGCTATCAACGCAGCACAGCAAGATTCCAGCAGGGCTATAAATACTTCCCCTGGACCACATACGGCTAGCACATCATCTCCCAGACACAGCTTAATGATGGAAAAAAAAAAATCTAATGTCTTTTTGCTCCCTTTTTTTTTCTCTTCGCATTCTCACAACACCATGAAAAAAAGTCAGCCAGCTTGCAGAAGTTACACATACACTTAGTTCAGAAAAATACATTTGCACCTAAGTATCAGCAACGTCTAAGAAGGTGTGAGAGGAATGATAGATGTCTATCTTGATCATCCACTGGCACGGGTTTTTGTCGATTGCGCCAGGGTCACTGACTGGCTCGGTAAATCCATTAGAGCGAGAATGCAAAAAGGACACTTTATCTGAATTCATTATAAATGGATCTATATCTTATGTTTAGGGCCAAGGACACGATTTGTATCACAATGCAAATATCTATCATTAAATGTTGACAGTTCATTTTTCCTGGCAAAGAAAGAAAAATGTTTTCTGTCCAGCACTCTTTCTGTGCTGTTCTTTTCCCAGTAAGGTGCCACCATGTAGTTGAATCTGATTTGTTGTCTAAATTGAATGGTTTGTCATAATTTCATAAGGGGAAAGTATCCGGTTTTAATATTTGCATGTATTATAACATTACAGGTGCACAACATGATGAATGTTGTGAAATATAACTGGTAATGCAAGCATGCAGCAGAAACTGCAGCTCATGTGTATTTTATGATATTGGAAAACAGCAAGAATTGAGAATTTGGTTGTTTTTTTTCTGTGTCTCTTATACCAAACTGTTGTAAGGTAAAATTACTGCTTGCTTCTTGTGTATTTTCTAACACACAAAAACCCTGCTCAAACTCACCTTCATGCAAACTGACACATCATCACTTCTTTGCACTTTGTCCAGTGCAGGGAGTTGCACTGCTGAGCACATGACTGGGCATGTCAGTCAAAGAGCAAAAGTAGCATCCCGCCGTGTTGCTATCTAAATAATGGCTATAAAGTGTAGCTAACGGTGTCCTCTGAAACGTGCTCAGGTGGAAAGGACTAGACAAACAGAGACAGCCACTGCAGTGCTCCCTGACACAGAGGACAAAGTGAGGGCCTCATTTCCTCCCTCTAATCAGTGTTTACATCCACCCCAGTGCCAATGGTTGGTGACTGAGCAAGACGTGTATCAATCACCAGCGGCAGCCGCACCGGGGAGGACATTCTCGTACACAAACGCACAAGGCAAACTTTAACAAACAGAGACGCACCAGCCTGGCACCGTGGAAAGCAACACTGCTTTCATCTTAACCTCTTCATTTCTCTCGTGCCCCCTTCAATCTTCTCTCCCACTCTCTTTCTTTCTCTCTCTCTTGCTCTCTCTCTCTCTAATGGAGGCAGAGAAATTACAGCTAATTAAGGATGTAAATGGTGGCAGAGAGTGACTTCTAATTCTGCATTAAATTGTCTCTTACCTCAGCAGAAAAATTTATCATAGGAGTCAATGTCAACTTTTACTGGAGTGAGTTATTTGCATTTTTGCATGCATTAATTCTGGTATGTGCAGCGCCTACAGAGCCAACCAGAGGGCATAAGCTGCTTCCCAGGAATCGGTAGGCTTCACAGCTCTTCCTCTTCTGTATTTTAATAGGTAGCGAGCATTTTTATTCACAAAATAAATGGTGTACAAGACACACTAGGAAGCACAGCAGGCAAAGACAAACATGCCGAGGGATCCATGTGCCAAGTCTGCATACTCCTGACACTTACTTCATTCCACAGCTGTTTACAAGGTCACAGCACGACCACAACGAGTGGCTGAGTGCACGAGGCACAGCACAACGTCAGGAACAGAACCCTCAGGTTAGTGTTGCAGCTGAATACATTAATTATCTTTGCGGCCATTCTTCAGGTGAAAGAAGCAGATCTGAGGCGCGGCCAACAAAAGCGGTCTACATGGACCGCAAAGTCAGGGGGCACGGCAGCAAACATGTGGCAGGTGCCAGGCTGCTGAGTTTGAGAGCTCGGCACCGGGGACCAGAATGAGCAGACTTATTACGCCGTTTCTGCAAAGTCATTCAGTCACCTGCATTTCAGAGGGTAAAAGACATCGTAGTATAAATACACTCGGGTTGCATACGCACAGCCCTACCTGAACAGATAAAAGATAAAATACTAGTTGGCTCTGACCTCATGGTGGCCCATAGATTGTGTTTGCCTGGCCATTGATTGACCCCCAAGTGAAGGACTCATCATTCTCTCAGCTGTTCCCAGGTTTCATCCAGCTCAATCCATTTACATTTAAGCACAGCTCTGCTCGGCCTAATTAGTTCCATGGCTCCATTAGTCTACATTGTGGTCAATCCATTCATCACTTTGCATGTTAGTTAAAAGCCCATTTCTCTGATCCTGTCACTATTCTCTGCTTATTACTGTTCTTTTTTTTTTTTTTCCCTTTTTTAGAAAGGGGCGTGAGAGGGATTATGGGTAACTAATTAACAACAGTACGACATCGCAGTAGGCCCAAGCTTACTGGTACCTTGTGGCTACTACATAATTGGTATATTTTATAACCTGTACAATCTATTTTAAATTCTACATAAATAGCAACAGAACAACACATGAAAGTGTATATTCAAAAATCGGCCTCATATACTGCATATTTAACTAGGAGAGAGGAGAAAAAAGAAGAAGCATACCAGGAAGCAATGGAGATAGATAATACGAAGTACAGAGAGGAGTGGTAATGATCCCTGCATTGAGAGACTTGGCTCACCCACTGGCATACTGGCTCGTATGGTCCACTGGTTCCAAACTTGCTGAGGTCTAAAACTCACATTATGCCTCAAAAAAAGGAAGGCAACCAGGACTTCAACACACTAAAGCTAATTAATTCTTGGACATAATGAGACATTATCATGTCTGATGTACACTTTATGCACTCTCAGGGTATCTCTCTGCTATCGGGAAACGAACAGTTTGCAAAAACTTTCTGTGACAAAGAGGGTTGACTTTAAGGTGATAATATATATTTAGTAGTTAAAGGAAATGTTGTGCACAAGGATTTATATTTTTTAAAATTCTTTCAGTTTTATAAACTAAGTCTTCTGTGTTCAGATGGAAAACACAAAAGAGAAAATTAAAGTGAATCCTGAAGAGGTTTACATATATATATCTATTGTGTTTGAGTAGCTCCGCTGTTTCCTTGGTTGATTATACTCCTCTTGTATTCACTTTACCTTTGTCAGGTCACTACCACTTTGTGTCTGCTTTCTGCTGAAGACAAGAGGAGCGAGTATACATCTCAGGATGATTCAGTGTCTGGTACAGTCCCTGAAAGCGGAACTCATTTCCAGGCCAAGCTACCCCAGAGTCCCAGCAGGGAGACATGAAGCAATCTCAGGCCTGTGATGCCCTCCCACAGTACCTCCTGCCCTCTCACTCCCACATCCTTGCCTTTTATCTGGAATCTATTTTCCTGCCCCCCCCTCCCCCCAGGTAACTCCTTCTGAAATTTTACATCTCCCCTCTCGCGCTCTCTCTCCGGCTTCCTCTTCCCATGATGGATGAGCACCACTCTGGGGTGTCTCAGCCTGTCCATCAGGCCCCACGTTTAGGAATTAAAAATTGCCAACGTTTCACAAAAGCCATCCCCATTTTTTTTCTCCAGCTCCCCTGACACCACTTCTCATCCAACCAAACTTGCCATACCCCTGCCAAAACCGCTATATCCAAAGCCTCATCACCACCACCAACACCACCATCATCATGACATTCCCATGCAGCCTAGCATAGTATCCCCAATTCAAAAGCACCAAACACCTACATTCATCTAAGTGGAGGAGAAAAAAACATAATTTATTTTGTACTTCCCAGATAATTTACTTTTTTTCTTTCCTTTCTACAGGAATTCTCCATTTCCCTATAAAATGAAAATTCATCTAGAATTACATCTTATGTCATCATTATGTTTATTAAGCGTGGATGATGTATATGAACAGCGCTGGCTTGCCGCTGAGTGCTTAATGATGCATAAGATTAAGCCGAGGCTCTCAGCTGCGCTGTGACTCCCCTCTGGTACCCATACTGCCGAGGCATGCTGGGAGTACAAGCTCCAAACGGCCATCAGGTGAAAGGAACTAACATCTCTCTTTTTGTCTGTGTGAGTGAGACCGAATGTGTGTGTACTTGTGTTTTGTGCACATCGCTGAATAGGAGTGTGTTTCCTCTTGCACACATGTACAGGCTGAAAAGGAAGGGTACACTATCACCGTGCTTTATAGCATCTGTCCACCTATATTAGAAATAACTTACTTTTTTTTCCTTGCTCACTGTGCTCTGATCATGCAGTTTTCTCCCTTTCATATCTTTCCCGTCTCTGCTTCTCGATCCATTCCCAAACCCCTTCCCTCTACGTCCTTTCTCCCTTCATTTCTCTTCTCCCCTTCTCTCAGCCACACTGCTGTTTTGCCGCAGCAGTCTATGACAAAAACATTATCCTTCTGCTGCTAAACAATCCAATAAACCTCTCCACAGGGAGGAAGTTAACCTCTTGTCTGTTCGACTGATGCCTTCCAGACCACGTGATGGCTGCCACAGTAAATTCAAATCATTAGTCTCCTTGCCCCCCATCAGAGAAAAAAACTTCTATTAGTAATGGAGACCTCGTAAGAGACCTTCCACAGAGAGCACTGCCTTCCCAATTCCCAGTGGAGAAATCCTGCGCAAAAAACTAATTCTACTTTTAATAATCTGTCATCAGGACCAGAGGCAGTCATAAATTATGTGGGGAGCATGTGTGAGAGCGAGCCACAAGAGGGAAATCAGGGTAGAAAATCGGAGCCCAAGTTTGACAAACTTTCCTGAAGATAAATAATAACTTACAAACCGGATTAGTTGTTAAGTCACAGCTGAGTGCATAGTCAAGCCATTCCAATCAGCCAGTGCAGATGAAGAATTTATAGGTAGAGCTCATCATTTGTTTTCCTGCTCTCCTCCCTCTTTTTATATGCATGCCACCTTTTCTCATTCCTGTCTCCTTCAAGCTTATTATATTCAGGGCCTGTTGTCACACCCTGGGCTGGTTTTATCATTAACTCCTTGCGTGCCAACCCCTGACTAGGTGTGAAATCTTTTCTGAAACCGTTTTTGTTTGACGGATAGGCTAAAGCAAAAGATGACAGAGAAAAGAGTGCCTGGCTTGAGTTGGAAAGTAACCAGCCAGCGCAATGTGGAGCCTCTAGACCTTAATTGACAACTCAAACAAAGGAAATCATCATGGGAGACGCATGGAGAGGGAGAAAGACACATTTGAAACATGACCAAGGTGCTTTGTGGGAGTGCGAGAGAGAAGGTTTTCAGCCGCAAGGGTCTGCTCTTTGTTCCTGTGTCAATATCTCTGTAAACCATCGACATGCATCATAATCGCTCCCTTCTATCAAGTGCAGACTAAAGAACAATCTCCATTAGGTGACAGCGCCCCGGCAGGTTGATAAATGCTCCCTGACGAAAGGGAAGGAATTGCGTAAAATAAAGAGGCATGTTCCAACAAGTCTTGTCAAAATGGTATTGATTTAATCATCTGCAGAAATACACATTCTTGGTTAGTGTAGCGTGCAGCAGAGATGGCAGGAGCAGCAGAAGCTGGGATACGCTTTACAGTTGTTGACGCGGAGACGCTCTCCCTCATTGGCTTTGCAGGTGATGAAACACACACTGAGCTGTGCTCTAATTTTTTCTCTCTCTCGCTCTCTCCTTCTTTCCCTCTTCAATCAGATGTTATTCTAAGAAAGGGTCTGTAAATCTCCTTTTCTATTTTTATTTAGGCCCAACAAATACAGCTTAATGTGAGTGGGCGAGTATATATGTAACACGCCGCTGTGACCAGCCTTCTCCTTGGCCTCTCAGCAGAATGCAGAGGCGATAGATAACAATAGCCCTCCATCATCTGGACACACCAATGGTATTCCAGTAGCTGGAGTGAGGTGGCCAGAGGTCTGGGAGTGTTTATTTAACATTGGGGTATTGGAGAGTGTGTCTCACCTTGGGACAAATGGATCCGCTCGCCTTCCTCTGTTGGCAGCCTCAGAGTAAACACTGTGGCAGAAAACTGGAGGTCTCATTGCTCAGAAGTACAAGTTCATCAAGGAGGTGGATCGGTTCATCACTGCAGTCCTCCTGCAGGAGGGAGCGCCTATAAAACACGATGCACGTCTGTACAGATACACTTGGTGCTTTCTAATCCGAGATGTAAACAAGAAATAGCAGCCACTTATGACTTCAAATGAAAATCGAGCCTGAAGTCACAACTCAAGGAGTTCAACTGGCAGTAAAAGCAGTTGTTTTCTTACAATTGTAATCATTTAGAAGGTTAAAGGGGGTATTATTATCTCTGCACAGCCCATCTGAGCAGTGATGAGGTGAACACAAATAATGTGCATCCCCTACAGAGGGAAGATGTGTGGCTGCTGCCGCTGGGGGTTGGAGACAATCCCACAGTGACCTGACCTTGACATGTCTGAGCGAAATGGTGGTGGAGGCTAATACCTCATCATATTGGGTTTGACTTTGGGCTCACTGTAGTAGGCACCATAAAACAAAGGATAACAGTGTGGACAAACAGTCATAAAATATAGCCTGTTGTTTGCCTAATTATCTTTAGGAAATATAGAAAAAAAGACCATCCAGACTTATGTAATGTGGGTTTATGTACTGGTTGGTATTTGTAGAGTTTGCTAACATTAATTATTCTTCTTCCTTTCCTGCACAAACAATTTTAACACTGTCTATCAACTAAACAACACATACAGAATATACATCCATATGAATATACATTCCTAGATTAGCCTATAATGTGATCAAACCACAGTTCCCATCTGGCAGCAAAACCTTGAGTCCAGTGGCATGGAATCATATATGAATGCATCACTAAATGTCTATATTACAAAAAAAATGAAATGTCCACTCATCTGAAATCAGGGTATAACTCATCATATCACGGTGAGACTGGAGCTTCAGACATTATTCAGTCCAGGAGGACAAGCGGAGAGGTGAGGGAGACACCTCATGTGAGCGCAGACCTTTATATATTACCTCCTGCTCTAAAGTAAGGACAAAGGGAATGAAGATGACTACCCTGTCACGGGAAAAACAGATGAACCAGCCAGACCTGACTGAACTGTTCACTTACTGCAAACTGGGTCCCAAACAACACACTGCAACCCGACTAACATCTTTTTATATATTTTTGATCAATAGCCACTCTGGTGGAGTATGTTCATCCATGCCTTATGTCTGCTCACAAAGTATGTCAAATACAAACTGAGCATTTTTGTTTTTGTATGTTATTGATGCTTACAGTCTGCCAACAGATTCTGTCTATGCTGTGTAATATTCAATGATCTCATTCGGGGATTTTTCAAACCTAAATCTACCCAGACTAAATCTAAATCTGACCTTATTAGGCTTGTGTATTGCTTTTTAATTGCAATGCTTTATCTGCTAATCATAATTAGAGCTGCCAGTGACCTTTTTGTAACAGTGTATGGACAGTTAACTTAGTGTTGCGCTCACTGCTAATATGAAATAATAAAAGTGTGGTATATGTTGCATACATTTTTCAGTGGAGCTGTATGATGCTAATCTCTATGAAGAGACTGTGTATATAAATGTATTAAATGTATAAGTGAGACATGATTTGATTCCAGACGCTGACTGGTTTGCATTTCTTGTCTGCTTGTAGCCGGGTAGGTTTTGGTTTCATGCACATGCATGCATGTCACCATGGTAATTGATTGTGTTTGCTGTAATGCAACAGCAAAATCAATGGCTGTTGTCTGATGACGAGTTGGCTTTTTAAAATGTATCTGCGTTCCAAAACACTGATTAGCAACCATAAAACAAAATCCTGGACAATACAAGTCTGTAAAACTTGCCACTCTCTACAAGTCAGCAGGCCATAGAAGACTAGATGATGAATCCACCGCAATGACAAGTCCTCTTAATGTGATACTACCCTAATATTAACAAAACCTCTGTGTAGCCATGTTGTTAGCCCCTACTCTGATTGCATCTCTTTAACAATGTTGTCTGTTAAAATAAAAATAAAAAAAGCACATATGCTTGTTTGCAATTTTTATTATGGATGACATATTCTGATGCCACAGTGTTGCCTAGCAACCGCTTACAAATAGGCTAAAATTACCCATTTGTAGCATTCACGTGCAAATACAACACCTTAAATGACACCTTATTTTATTTCATGAGAGTAACATCTAATTCATATCCACAAGGCTTTCATTATACATTAACATATACCATCATGTTGCCATGTTAAAATAATATGCTCAATTCAGCAGTCCTTTGAATAAACTACATCATCACACGTACCTGCAGATTTGCTCCAAACAGAGTTATGCTTAGTCCCCAATTTTTCTGTCAAGTTTGTAATTTCCTGTGACATCTTTCAGGTCACAGAGCAAGAGAGGCAAAAAAGATCAGGAAAACATCAGAAATGACAAGTAAGACGGATCATTTATGATTTGTGCCAGCCTCACAATAAGCTAAAATTCATTCTGAATGGATTTAAGATGAATGCATCACTTAGGGTTCTCCATTTATCTAACACTTAAGGCAATCTTAATCTTTATGTCGATAATGAAGATGTGTGTGGTATCAACCAGTCAGGGTAATTAATAGGAATGTCAGCGACATTGTATTAATAGCATAATGCATAACATCAATTTAGCATAAATTGTCATTTTGACAAGCCACTTTAATTAAAACTATCACACAAGAATTAAAAGGACCATGGTAGTAATTTTGGGAGACTATCAAATAATGTTACCATCTGGTATTTTTTGCATGTCTTCTCCCTGCTAATTATAAGTGATACTCAAAAGGTTAGAGGCACTTTGGCAGATGCAGTGATCACCACCATACTGTTACTGCAATAACCCACAGGTCATTACACTATAGTGAAGATATTATATGATGACCGGCTGCTCTAATAGGACAGACAATAAGCATGAGTGAGAAGTTTCAATCCTCTGGCCACTGACAGTGTTCTGTCATTTTATTAATATTACTTTTTAAATGTTACCATTTCTAGATTCACTTTCAAGACTGCCACATCACATGATGCTCAAACCAGAATCCATGGATGGATGGATGGATGGATGGATGGATGGATGGATGGATGGATGGATGGATGGATGGATGGATGGATGGATGGATGGATGGATGGATGTTAAAACTAGCAGTTTCCATCATTTGGTCAAATTAAAAATTGTAAAAATGAAGAATGTGTTCAAATATATGTTTTTACAGAGCCTGTGAAAAAAAAGCTGTGGTCATGATTTTCCCATTCATGAAAATCAACTAACCAATCAACAGTTCAAAGTAATCACCACAGCTCTATTGCTTGGTACGTTGTTTCATATTTAATGCAATTACTGTATGTAAAAATTTCCAAAGCTTAATTTTTTTATATGCCCTTCATCAGGCACTGCTAACAAAAAGTCGACTATGGATCATCCTGAAAGTAAATTAAGGGTATATAACTTTGGCCCGCAGTCATACAGCCAACAGTAATATTAGAATTAGCTACTCTGTGCTACTAATAAAGATTTTTCTGTTATTGATGCCATAAAGAATCAAAATAATCTGAGGCATCTACAGTTCTTCAGATCCCAGGAGTACTCAAAGATGGCTCTTTACTTTCACAGCCAATACAAGAACATTTAGGGTGCTTTGCACATAGACAGTTTTATAGTGTAGGTAGAGCCAGAAGAAGCAAGGCAGTGAAAAAAGCCACTAACCAGACATGATGCTAATGTGTTACAAAATGTCATACTGTAAATAAGATCAACTATAGCATGATTTCTTTCCTTGACTAGTTAGTCAGATTACTGTAATGTACTGTATTTATCTAAAAGAGAAATATGTCAGTTTGTCCATTTCTAACAGATTCAAACAATCACTTTTTAAAAATTATATACTACTGGGCCCCAAACATTAAAACATAATCCATATTTAGGAATGGAAAAGTCTTACTGTAACAGTTCAGAAATACGCCTCTGATGCCAACCATTTAAATGTTCTCACAGTAAGTCTATCAAAAGCTAGCAGTAAGCGAGTGAGAGAGCAATAAAAGAGTCAAGTGAGGGGTGATGGAATGAGAATATGCATGAGTGTAGCGGGTGTTTGCAACAAATGAAAGTATGAACAGCCTGACCTCTTTGCTGACTTGTGTTTTCAGTCAGTCTTCCTGGTTACTATGCGTCATGCTTTGTTTCACCTGACGTGCAATTATTTTTCCCATTAAATACACAACATGTATTTCACTTAGTTTTTCTGAATGAAATTTCAATCAAAGGCCATTACACTCCTCAGACAGAGAAAGTTTAGAAAAATAACAAGACGCAATGGAAAAGAAAATAATGCTCTGTCAACGGAGATGGAAAACACAAAAATAATCATTTGCGCGAAGCAGGTGATGCATATGTTAAAGTGTCAAGAAGCACAGGCGAAATTAATAGCTTTCTGCCATAAGCATTCTCTGATAAATATGATTGCATTTGCATACTTCATTTTACTCTTGATCTGCTGTCCTGGTGATTCTTGTGATTCTTGTATGCCCGTTCCAAAAGAAAAAGTAATTTTCATTACTGCTCAAACATGAAACAAGTATTTCGGAGTCTCATTAGGGATTTCCCTGCTGTTCGTCTATTGACAGGCTCAAATGACACAATACAGAAATCAGATGTCAGCCAGACCTTGTAAGATGATTCTGGATCAAGATTAAAAGAAATGGCTAAGTTAGATTTAGTTCACGAGGACGCGGACTTTAATTAGCTGGACTATTTCTGCAATGTAAACAATACAATGTGAATAATGTGTAAATCAATGATTTGAGGAGATGGTTGCGGGGTGGGTGGTGGATGGGCTTTCTGGGAAGTGTTTTGTGCCTCATTAACTTATCAATAAGGCCATCTGACACTGTCTCCTATCTGCCCTGATGAGGAAGGCTGTCCATTCCGGCGTAATGGCCCAGCATTTGTCCCACATCTTGACATGTGGCTAAAGAATCAACTTGTAAAGAAAGAAAACACAGTTGCCATTTTATTTTTATTTTTATCTGCTAAATGTAATGAGAGGTAACGATATTTTCAGTAAAAGCATATAGTGGTTTTCTGTCAAGCTGTAAGTACTGGCCACGCTGGTCCTTATTATTGTTTCTAAAATGTATTTCTGATTGATAAATCCTGTATTATGTGATGTCAGTTAATAGCTCAATAGACAAAAAGATGAAATATTAGATAACCCTACATTATCCTGCTAATTAACTTGCAAGGAGTCCTATTTATTGGGTCTTTAAAGTCTATACTTCAACATTGTTAACATTTCATGCCTTTGCCATGGATTGGAACTGACACACATATTTACAGTCTTCATATGGTGAATCTCCGGGTGACAATATTTGCACTTTTCCCCTGCTGTTTTCCAGTTCAGGATTCCAATTAACCTGTGCAAAGCGTGACGCCAATCACAGGACGTCGTATCGACAACGGGCATGAAAAGAATAATGCTGTTAGGATGATGTAGCTTACTGTGGGGGACTCCTCCCTCACTGGTGACAGAGAAGTTTGCTCAAGTCATTTATCAAGTCCTCTCTGGCCACAAAGGGGCTGGCGAGTCCCTGGGCCGCCTGCTGCTTGGGGGGCCAGCGTGCAATATGTGCATTTTAGGCCTCGGGTGGGCTGGCAAAAACTGCTGATCTGCTCAGTGCTGCTAAGTTTGATGGATTTGTTGTTGTCATTTTCTTTGGTTGTGTTCCCCGCAACAAAACAAAGAGAATCATTAACTCTTTTGTGCTGCATGGAACTTTTATGGGTTAGGAATAATGCAAAACGAGATGGGGTACAGATGGGGTCAGCTGGAGTATTCTGTTGCTGGAGCCCTCCAGAATAGGGTGTTGAACATGCATGGATGAGCCTGCATAGAGGGCTGATTACAGAATGATTTAGCGACCACTGATATCCCCCTTTCTTTCTCAAGCTCCCATCAACGGGCTCATTTCAGCCACAAGAGTGCAACTGGCAGTGTTCGCTACTTATATTTATAGCCGTTTGCTGTTTAGCACCTCATGTGATGCTCTGGCCAGGCTCATGCCTGAACAATTACTGTGTATCACCGTTAGAGGCTTGCTTTGTTTACTGATGCAGGCTTGGCACAGGTCTGCTCTACCATTTAGGGATGCTGTTATGATCTTTGGTAGAATTTAAAGTGAAATGCAGCTGCTTACAAACATCACCGAGTCACGAAAAAATGAAAATAGCACCAAAATGATTAGTCAATAAATGAATCGATACATCTTTGAATACTGGAATTGTTTTCCAGTTAAGGAAGTACAACTTTAACAGTGTGTACTAGGGGGATAATTACATGCCAAACTCGCTATAAACATCACTATATGCAAAATCTGCACTTTCAGCTGAAAAAAACTGATATCTCGCAAAACTTTGTTTGTAATGTAAATGACACTGATTTCACAAGTCCCTAATAAAAGTACACGTTGCCTTAAAGTAGATGGCCATGTGGTTTTTCTAAAACTTCAAGGTGCAGGCTCGTTTCCTCAAGGGATGGAGTCGAAGATCAAGACAAATCCTCTTATTTTTCTCTGTCAAGTCATCACAGTCTGCGACAAAATACAAATTGAGATTGTAGCAACGGGCTGTGACAGTGTGCTGTTGACTGCAAGGGTTACAGGGGGTGATTGAGTGTGTGTTTGACTGCCCGAGGCCGAGGGCTAACAGTAATGTTACACAGACAAGGTCGTCTCAGAGAGAGAGTAGCCTCAGCACATAATCCCAGTGTTCCTGACTACTATGAACACGGGCCGGCCACAAAATTGATTAAGGTGGAAGAACATTCTTTGGGGAAAAAGATCATGGACGCGTAGAGTTTTGACCAAAGAAATGTTGCTTATCTTGGTTTTAAACAGGCATGGCTTCTTCTTGTTGAGGCTCTAGCCTCCTAAAAAGAGCCAGCCGCTAATGCTTCGACCTGCGTTGACTCACACGGCCTGTTGAGGGGTCAGCAGTCATGGTAATAATTTAATTTAGCTTAATGTCATATGAACATCCAAGAAAAATGGCTAAACTATACAGTAGCTATATTTTATCAATACTGACCAGAGGCTCAAGCCAACCTTGATATGTCCCCCTTACTCTCATCAATAACACAAAAGAGGAAAGTTATTTTCCCATATAAAACTAATCTTTCCTTTTTATTGTATTTTAATGAAACAGACTTCGTTCTAAGGCAGTAATTCATTCCATTTGTTATGTTTAGACAACTCATTAACATTATCATCTATTATCATTAGACTGAAATTTTAAGCTTCTTCTCCCTTGAGATGCAGTGCGTTTCTTCTCTTCAGTTTGCATTAAAACAAATGTGGACCTGCTGATGCATTAGATTAATGTGCTCACTCACTGCCTGCTATTCCAGCTTGAAAACTAGACCGAGTTTCTATCTTGAGCATCATCTAAACACGTTTTAGTCCAGAAAAATCTTTTATATGACTGTATGTCGCTGTTCTTTTTTCCTCACTCAGGCAGCACAAAGTGACAAAAACGGAGAAACGGGGAAGCCGGAGCTGCCATACCTCAAATTATTAATACCTAGAGATTTATTTGTGTTCTAATTTACTGACTGATAGAATCATCTACACAGAAAGCATAAGCAGCAGTGACTTCGTGTAACATTTCACTAAATCGTAATGCTAATGAGTTATTTAGACTACCAGATCAAATCCAAAGTTCCTAATTCTTGCTGAGTCTGCTCCAACAGATCAAGCCAGTTGCTAATTACAAACTTAGCTTTTTTTTCCTGAATAAATAATGTTGATTAATTAGCAAGTCAAAATAAGTGAAGATGATCTATGTCGTATATATCACTGTCATAAAAACTTACTGAAACGTTTCGTTTGCATTGCCTGACTTCTTAATTACATGCAGCCAAACTTTACAAATCTGATGGAAAATGAATTGCATGTAAGGTGAAAGGCCGCGTACGAAACCCACCAACTAAAACCGATCTAGCCGTTGGAATCATAAAAGGATCTCAAAAAGCAAACCCATGGCTCATTAGCAATTTTATAAATTATTTATAGGAAGTTAGGCTCGTCTCTCAGTTAAGTTCATCTTGCAGTTTACAGTAGGATTTGCACTCTCTGGATGAGTGAATAAGGTGTGAAGCTAATTCTGGGACATGCTTATATTAACGTGTTCATGCAGTGAAGATATTTGCAGAACAATGAACATGAGACAAGTGTGAGGTAAATAGATGTGTCATCACAAAATGACTGCAGAGTTGGATCAATAAAAAAGTGTATTTGACACTTAGAGGACTGCACCATCTTTCATTTCCCTCCTTTGTGTTCTTATTTTACAAGCATCATGCACATGCACTCATTTCAATTATACAAAATTGAAGTGAGTACTTATACACTTGTTTAAATGCAAGCTTATGCATTTGTTTTAATGCAAACTGAAGAGAAGAAATGCATTGCATCTCAAGGGAGAAGAAGCTTAAAATACACTTATACAAAAGTGTATTTGACACTTAGAGGACTGCACCATCTTTCATTTTCCTCCTTTTTGTTCTTATTTTACAAGCATAATGTACATGCACTCATTTCAATTATACAACTTCTGTGCTGGAATTAAAAATATAACCGACACATACAGGTTACATTAGTTACATACCTGCAATGACTCAAACCTCTCTTGGGACATTTGGGTTGTATGGTTTTGCGCTCACTCCACTGAATCCTCACTACCAATCTCTGGGGTGTGGATTGGGCTTATCTTTCTTAACCTAAACCAAGTACATTTTAGCTACATGAGACATCTTATAGTTGCACATTGGTCAGATGTTTCACCTTAATAATCCAAGAACGACCCATGTATCCTGCCTAATCCCGTCCCCATCGAAACCATCGTTTTGCTGACACTGCACTTTCAAGCTAATGCTAGTTTAATGCTAACACCAAAAGTGGTGGTGTCCATGCATTTTCAATGAAAACAGGCTAGAATTGCTACAACTTTAAATATAAAAATCTACACAGACCTCAATAGTTCTTACCTCCATGCTAGTAATGGACACTTCCTCAGGCAGTATCTTAATTATTTGCTGCATTGGCCATGCACACTTGACCTTAGCTCTGTACTGCTAGTGCGAAGGAAGCTTCCTCCAATTTTTGCAGGCAGGGCTTCCTCCATTACATATCACAAAGCCATAAGCATCCCTCCCTACATTTCAGTATTATATCTACTAATGTTTTAAGGATGAACTCAAATGACATATCATTTTACTCTTGTGTGCACTTCCAAATGTGTGAATGAAACAAAGTTATGAATGCTCTGGAAAACTAGTTATCATGACACTGTCAGAGACTTCAGTCTTGTAGACAGTAACATATTCTTCTCCTATTCAGCAAGAACAGGCTACACCACAATTGATATTTAGATAATTGATAATCCCTTTATGAGTGATGTTGTCTATTTGGCACCTAAATCCTATTTTGGTGGCCATCTGGGCTCGCTGAATTGCTCCCTTGAGAGCACAGGTTATAGATAGTAATTATTCAGAAGTCATTTACTTTTAGAGGTGTTTAGTGCTTATCTGTTTTGCAGTTAAAATGCAGACTTTGTGACCACAGATTTTACACCCCACCCCACCCCCAAAAAAATAAAACTATATGGAAAACATGTATGAAGTCCTGCAACACCCACAAAAGTCTCCATGACGGACTTCAAGGAAACCCGTTTGAGCTTTTTTTTTCCTGATGTAGGCAAGGTTTGTTTTTAATGCGGGGAATAATGACTCTCCGGGCTCTTTCTACATGTAGATTACGGGTGTGATCTCTGTGACAAATGTTAGACTTACACAGGCTTATCCAACATGCACTGTCTGTGCATTTCACTCACTTATTGCTGAGGCACTCTGTCAAATTGATTATCCAGTCAACTAATTCCCATTCTATGTTTAGCTAAAGTATGATAGACTCATTGTGTCCCATGGGTGCAATTCTCATTTGTGTGTCTGTCTGTGTGAGTGAGTATTTATGTGAAAGAGGCTAACTAATCAACAAACTGGGCCAGAAGCTGAATATTGAGCAATCTGGGACAGTTGTTGGTGTGCTTTAGGGCTCATCACAGCCAAATCTAAGAATGCAGTGTTTGATAGAAAACAGCTATAAAGTCGAATAATCATAGAGATGGTGATGATGTTGATGGTGATGATGAATACTTTTATGTATGCTTTTTTTTTTTTTTATTCGTATGCATTTCATTTCAGGCTTCACAGAATTCCTCACATTGACTCCGAACCTTAAAACCAGATTTTAGCTAGAGATTACCAAACCAGTGGAATTTCATTTAAAAATATCTTATTTACTGCTGATTTAACTTTTTTTACATGTTTGCTGGCCTACAGGATTTTTGTCCACTCTACTTTAAATTCACAATAAATAATGTAACTACACAACAATAATAAAAACCAAAAGCTCATTCAGTGTGAATACTACAGTAAATCATGTAAACACTACAGTCAAATTAGAAAAGCCACAGCTCATCATTAAAAGTGAATCAGACAAGAGGTTTTCTCACTACCTTGTGCAAGTTTGTATTGGAAAGCTTGTCCATAATATAAAATCATCACTTCCTTTTGGTATTCAGAAGGATTTTATCAGAACTGGTGAAAATTGTATATTTACTTGGAGAGTTTAAAGGTTTGGTATCTTAAACACTGTAATCAGCAGTTAAAATCTTGATATTTTTAATCTAATGAAATGAACACTAATTGTATTTGGAGGGTACCTTTGCTATTTCAAAGTGCAGTGAGAAAAGGAAGGTGTAAAGTGGCAGCAACATTGATACTTGTTTTAACAAAACCTGTAATATAGAAAAATATATAGACCAAGTGTATTTCAAGATTCAGGGCAGGTATATCAATTCTGTGAGACTACGTAGCATAAAAAATATATATATATATATACTAACAATTTGCCAAACATTGCACCTTTTTGATGTCTCTTTAGTAACTTTTTATATACATGACCAATTTAAATCCAGTTTCCTTCATAATCAATTTGAGGTTATTTTGCAAAATAATAATGAGTGATGTTTTGACTTGATACATTTTCAAGGAGTTACAGCTTTTAATAAAAGTTTACATTTCCAGATATAAAAATGGCTGTGATCATAATTGTCAAATTGAGATGCAGGTTTAAAAATGATTTATTTACATCTTACTGTACCTTTCTGTCTCACAGACTTATGCTCAGAGGGTCAGCTCAGGACCATAACAGAGCACAGTTCAATACCAGCCGGTCACACGAGAACACCTTCTTTATTTCCTATTGGAGCAGAAATATCTTTATCACATTATCTGGTGTGTCTGGCCAAGCAGAGTCCTCGGAGAGTAGAGCAGAGGGTGAAAGAGGTCATGTAGAACCAGACAGAGACACTTGCATGACACTGTGACATGTTAAGATCCCCTCCACTGAACTGTGCCTTGCACAACAACATGAAACAAGGAAATGAGCCACAAACATTTTCCTGACCACCCCCTGCCTCCCCGTAGCTACTCAAAGGTTTACAGTAACATGCACAAACAACCTACAGATCTAAAGAGATCAACAATCATTTACGAACATAAATATGAAGCTATTATCAAAAAAAAAAGTATTAGCCAGGCTGCATTTTGACTGTTAGAGTTTATAAACATTTTGACAAGATGGTTGGAAAAATGATTTCATATCTTCAGCAGGCTTGATTGTTCAACTAGATAGCAGCACTGTGGCCATGTGTTCATCTTGTTTAGTGCACTGAGGTGACAGGACTCCACTGGAAGGGAATTATATGTCCTCCGCTGGGTCGTCTCTTCAAATGAGAGCCATTGCCCCTATTAGATAAAGGTTAATAGTCATTTGCTGAAGAAAACAGCTGATTTTATGTTTGATCCAGAGCACAAACACAACTAAAGACGGCTATGCATTTACTGCGTTCCTCATGAGACCCTTTCTGTTCATGAAACACCTAAATATTTTAATTTTGGCCATGTGAAAAGAGTTTATGTTCATTTTCTCTGTGCCCTGCAGGCAGGAATCAATGACATTTGAAATAATTGTTGTTACAGGGGTAATCTCTGGAGGGAGAATGGGGCAAAACTGTAGAGAAGATTTGAGTAAATTACTGTGTCAGCTTCTATTTATTTGCAACTGGATTGCCAGAGGCAGCACTTCAAGATAGCCATTAGGAGTCAGGGCAATAAAGACAGAGCGTGTAGCCATTGTCGAAAAGTTAGCGTGTAATGCAGCAAGTTATCATCAAAGTGCTCCCTGTGGAGAGAGCAGGGCGCACACTGAGGAGAATACATGTGAGGAGAACCAATTATAGCTCCTCAAATCTCTCTTTCTCAGAGGGAGAGGTCATAAATAGATTGATATAGCCGTGTACACTTGCTGTATATCTCTCCATATGGAGAATCTCGCCTATCTGTATCATTAAAGGTAACGGCCACCCTTAAATGGCAAACATGTGCTATACTTTTGGTGAGTACAGTAAAAAGCTAAAAGGGTGAACAAATTGCTATCAAAGTTCTAAATAGAAGCGCAAACACTTGTGTTTGCAAAGCAAATGTTTTAAGTGTAAAAGAATAAGAAATATTTGACTTAAGCAAAACTTTACTGCGTTATAAATCTGACACTTGGTATTTAGATATTTTTATTAGCATCAAAATTAACTTGAAGTTACTGAAAGTTAATATGTATATTGGCCCATTTCAGAACAATGACCTTTACTGTGCAAAGGCAATTGCCTTAAATGACTTAAATAATGTTAAGAAATTTATTAGTATTATCAGTTTATGTAACACATAAAACACTTATAAACCACTAAATCCTGTCAGTAGTTGGTGTAACCACCTAACAGAATATCATCATTTCTCCTCAGTGCACTTTCACATATCTTTGTGATGTTGTTAGATGTATCAAGCATCTTAGCGAATATGCCACAGTTATGGGGATTCAGTCTCAATGAGGTCCATACTCTTTATTTCAAGGCTTGTAGGTGCAGTTCGGTCTCTGTGAAGTTCTACAGCTCTAAGTTTGGCATCCTGGGAAAAGAAATCAGGCCAATGAGATGTCTCTAGTACTGCATTATTCCATTAAAGACAAAATGTAAGCATTAATAAATAATGAATACTAAAAAATTGCTTAAGAAACTTAAATCAAAGGTGAATTTGAACTCACGAGGGCCAAATTTTTAATTCTTCCTGCGGCTCTGACCTTTCATGAGCAGTTTACCTTTAATTTCCCAGTTTAAGCAGCTTGTTGTCTTTGCAATCACTCTGTATTTATCTTATGTAACAGCTATCTACTCTATTTCAGGCATATATTCTCAGAATATAACTATGCCTCATGGGATATCCTAATTAAAATGCTAATTTCATGAACAATGTGAAAGCACACAATTAGCTGCAAATTAAATCACACAAAGCTGCTTCAAATAACAGGCGAGCATGAACTAGTTAATCCTTTTACTCTGTTAAAATGAAACCTTCTTGACCTGTTTAACTGCATTTCTGGGGATATTAGCAGAAGTAATGGTAAAACAATGAATATGTAAGAAAGCCATAATCCACAGAAAATACACCTTTTTAATCCCCAGCTACTCAAATATGGTATGATAACCAGCACAGGCAGTGACTTTTAAATCTGGGACTTAAGAGAGGAGGGGTGAAGGAACAAACAATGAACAGGAAGTGCAGATGAAAAGGGAGGCTGCATTAATTAGATGACGGCGATGGGCTACCGCAGTGAAGACAAGGCAGAGAGAAAAAGGATTGAAACTGTTTGTAGGGTCTGCAAAACAAATGGTGCAGGTCCCTGCGGGAAAGAGATTATTATGGGGTCTGTGTCTGTCAAACATGTGAACACAATACAAAAAAGGAAGGGAGGTGGGGAGAGGAGGGGGCCCGAGGCAGTGTTGCAGCCTCTGAGGGCCTACGAGGATCCAGGCTCTCCCCAGCAACACTGGTCCTGCCAAAGAATGTCTGTAATCCTCACACTGACTGAGGTGATCCCGTGGCTCTCCCCGGCAATGCAGCAGGCTTCCCTATTGTCAGTAGCGCTCAAAGAGGAGAGGGAGGAAGCCAGAGAGAGGAGGGGGAGGCAGTGAGGCACTGGGGAGGTGGTGTCCTTTCTCAGCCAGGCCTTATGAGTGCTCCCTGCCATTGTCCAAAAATTACAATTGCACTTTTCTGATCTTTTGTCCATTCCTGTTGACAGTGGTTATTGACTAAGCGGTTGGACATGGAAAGGATATGACCCCCACCCTTACCCGCCTTCCCTCCCTCTGTTTTTCGTCTTTGGGGGGCCTCCACGAACAAGAGGGGAAGCAGGTTTGAGGTTTACATGTAGCATTAGACTTAAAAAGGGTTTGAGGCAGCTTATGTGAAAAAGGAGTACAGAGATGGGCGGAGGCTTTGGCCCTTAGAAAGACAGCGGGAGAAACAGCGAGCGAGAGAGAAACTTGGAAGAAAGAGAAGAACAAGGGGAGGAAGAAGAAGAAGAAGAAGAAGAAAGAACAGACTTTTCCCTCAATGTGAAGATTTTTTTCCACTCTTTCTCCCCTCAAACAGATGCTAAGGCAGATGGTGGTGAATTAGCAGAAAATGGGCGAAAGAAGGAATGAGACAGTATATTAGAAGTCCGGGGAGGACGAACATGATGAAATAAAGATTAAAGCGCCTCTGCAGAGGGAACGAAATCTCACCCAGGGGTTGTGGGAGGTCTGAGGTGTCATCTCAGAAACATAATGTCCATTGGCTTTGGTGATGAGCGATACGCTCTGGGCCTTGTGTTGCAGAAGACCCATCATACAGCAGCAGCAGGACATTGTGTATCTCACTGTGGGGCTAAATAAGTGAGGTGCACGATATTAATAAAATAATGAGGATAAGTTAAGAATGAAGGTACAAAGTCAATAAATGCAGCTCAATAAAGAGAGAAAAATACCTATTTAACACTTTAATTGGCTAGAAATATATGCCCATCTTCATCAAGTGCCTTGCAGGAATATTATCAGTTTTATTTCTATAACCTCTTTTTGGCCTTGTGCTACATTCTATAAATCTATAAATAGAAAGCAGCGCGCGGCTATTTCTCCAGAGTATCTATTACTTTGAGAGATTGACAGAAATAAAAATAGTGAAAGTGCAGACTAGGTTAAGACTACACAACATTACAACCAGTAATTCTGGCTGCCTATTAGATTTATCTGTTGCAGTGTGAGGAAAAGCATGCACTTTGTCTTCAGACATGAAAACAGCATCTCAAGTGTTACAATTCCAGAGGGGGTAAAGTGGAATTGCTGTTTTTACATTTCTGTACCATTTTTTGCCCATAAGGAATATGGATAACAAATGAAATATTCAGCCACATTGTCTGATTTATCTCTTTTATTATCTGCAAATATCACCCCGGCAATTTAAAGGATAGCTCGCTTCATTCTGGGCCTTTTCGCTTGGGGCCTGACAACCTATCAACTTTATACCGCATAAACAGGTCAAGATTGTATGAGCATTTCTATATGTTATAGTTTAACGTTTTGAGCTCACAGAATTTCTAAATAGAAATTGAAAAAAGGAAAAAGAAAAAAAAAAGGGGCAGGATCCTTAAGGGGATGCTACAGACCTTCTTGCCTGAGAAAGATAAATTTGCACTGTGTCCGTTTTTGAAACCAGGGAACAAAATGTTATTAATTTCAAACCAAGTGGAGACCTCCGTATCACAATTTCTCAGGCTGTAAGTAATATGACTCTCCTGGGGAGGATGATTGACTGACAGGCGCTCCAGTCCGGCTTTTTGTGCGGGCTGAGTGTGTTGGAGCATCCCTGTGATCCAGTTTGTCTTGAAGCTGTCAAGCAATATAATAAGCCTTAGTTCTTGCCCACTAAATGGGCTCTGACTTCACAAAACTAATAGTGTTTGAAACCTGACCTGCATTCAGACTTTAAGAAATAGGGACTTGATTGGGACAAACAGGAATTAGATTTTATTCTGACACTTTTAAAAGGGCTCAGAGATTTCTGTTGCTACAGTAGACATGATATTTATTTAATTCGGTTGCAGTTAAACTTCTGCAAACATTGTGGCAAACATTTGGGGCTCCCATGTAGCATTACCCTCCAAAATCCAGATAATGCCAACGGACAACAGAGACGATGTGTTTTTGTTTGATAAGTTGAGAGACTTTTGCTCTATTATCTTCATATGTAACATTTATATTTTGAATAACATGTGCAAAAAAAAAAAAAGGTAAAAAAGTTTTTGGTAAATACAATCAATAAAACGTGATAGATTTCCCTTTTTGTTGTAAAATATTTATTGATGGCAATTTACACATTTTGTTATTAAAAGCCCAATTCGTTATAATACTAAATAACTGGCTCATTTTGACATGATAATTTTACACATGCAGAGCGCAATGATCTCAAATGAGTTACATTGTTACAAGATAAAAACCATTGACCCCCCCCCCCCAACAAAAAAGTTTTTTCATTGCTGAGCAAAAAAAAAAACAAAAATATTTAA
>VOQJ01022739.1:10071-20889 GCA_015052665.1 Apistogramma diplotaenia | reverse complement strand
AGAAAAAGGGGGCTTCGACCGGGATTTATTAACTCCCGGGGCCCCGATGGAGGGCCACCCCCCGAGCCCCAAACCCAAAAAAAGGGCCCCCCCCCCCCCGTCACTGTAAATCCAGGCAGACGGGCCCGACCATCCCCCGACCACAAAGGGTTAATTATGCAAAAGCGTTTGGCTCCCACCCGACACCAGCGATGCTTTAACGAGACTCCTCAGATTACACCACGTTCTGTTTGTGGCTTTGTAAATGTAGGGCTTTGATTCACACGAGGAAGGAAGAAAATCATATTTTACAGCTGCAGAAACTACGAAGCTGCACATCTACGATAAATAAGCTCATCACAAGAACTTTTCTTCCATCTGACCTGATGGAATGTTTTTGATTAAAAAGCTGCTGCAGGTATAAATAAATGACCTTTAACCACATACTTATATATTACATGTGAGATGCTGACATCAGCATTCACGTCTTCCTGAGGTTAGCGCATGTTTCTGTCCCAGTGTGTCTCCCCCTGCTAGCTGCCATTCACAACACTGTTTAGCATCATGCACATGCTAGGTTATACTTTAATTAGTTAATGCACAGCAGTGGTTCCCAAAGTGTGGGCCGCAGCCCCCCTGTGGGCCGAAGGATCTGCAGGTGGGCCGCAGTAATGATGGGAATTCAGTTTGAGATTCTTCACACATGTGCAGTTACATATTAGTTACATATTTATTTATATAAACGTTAGCGCTGCTGGGAGGAGGTGGTTAGCATGTGACTGGGTGGCGTTAGCAACTTAGCCAACAGCCTTTGTTGTGTTTTTTAAAATGAAATCCATCATTTAAACACAGACTGCTGGGGGGCGGGGGGGGGGCGTCTTCAGGAAACAGGTGCACAGTAACAGTGTGCAGCTCCTACAAACAGGTTCACAGTGGAACATCGATCCACTCTCTGTGGGTAGATAAGCTTCTATTTAAAGCAAATTCAAAACAGAAATCAAAAATTTGTCCATAAATAATTTCTGCCAGGTCAAAAGCAGGATGAGAAGAGGAGCCGCGGTCGGAGCATTGGTTAGCAGACATTTGTTCTCACCAATATGCTGACGTGGACATGCACCGATATGAAACTCGGCACCTCGGCAGCACATGAGGCCGAGCAGCTTCAGGCAGAGCTTCATGAACACAACAGTTCCAGTGTAGCTGCTGTATTTAATGTGCATGAAGAACAGCAGCCCAGATTATGATACAAATATTTACTCTGATTACATCGAGATGTTATCTGGGCACAAAGGTTTACTGTGTTGGAGCAAATCAAAGCCAGCTGGTTAAAGTGCCTGTTTATCCTCCTCTGGTGCTCATGCTAATGCTAACAGGAGCTTGTTGGTGTCAGCAGGGCGAGATGATGGGAGACGTCAGCGGCTGAATTCTGTCCTGCTGAAGAGCCTCAAAATGTCAAAGCAGGCAGTTGTTGATCTGCATGCTGTCACCTGACCGGCATCCAGTGTCACTTTTGGCTGCCTCTCCCTGCACTGCTGCTCATGACGCAACACTGCAGCCCCCAGTGTCTGGGTGTTGAATGGGGGGGGGGCTCCAAAGGTCTCCAGCAGTCTGAAATAAGGCACCGATCTCTGTCAGAGGCCTTTATGTTTTACCGTCCATCTCGCTAACTATGACAGACCAGCCCAACGTCATTAATTAAACATAAGGCTTCCCCCCAATCACCCGATCGCCGTGACAGGCTGCCATGCCAACAGTCCCTGTCGACATGCCTCCGAAATCTAGAAGGGGATTACATATGGTAATGTTTTTTGACAGCCTGCCATTTGCCTCTGTTAATCTGATAGGATGAGATATGTGGACTGCAGCAACTGTTTGAGTCTGATATTGTTACGCCACAAAAAGGGAAAACGGGATCGTTTTGAAGATGCAGGCAGTGTCCTGGAAGAAATCTTAATCCCCCGACAAGCTTTTGATACCATCCCAAATATTGTCACTGACTCACAAGTATATTTTTAGACCAGCTCGTATTTGCTGTCAATTTTAATATTTCTCAGATTCTTGAATCGTATCGAGTCTGGTGAGATGATGTGACAGTCTATAATGGACCCGTGTCCCCCCCAGGCTGCAGCCCACTTCGGCTCTGCTCCTCTTCAATTAAGACTCGGAGCTGCTCTCAAACCAGCGTCTCTGCTGCAAGTCGTTCAATTAATATTTTAATACCCGCAGCCGTCTTCACGCAAGGCCACGAGCCCGTCTTCTCCAGTGACTAATAAACGGGAAACGCAGGACGTTACACATGTGCCTGCTGGAAAACAAGCAGTGTGGGGGGAGCAGGAGGAGGTTCAGGCAAGCTGCTCTCCCCCAAACAAGGACGTAAATCATCCCCGAGCTCGTCCTCAAAGAGCAAAAGCTTTCTCCCTCAGCTCCGTGGAAGTGAAATAAATATTCCCAGATAAACGAGCAGACAGTTAAACATCCAGCTCTCCAAAAGCCGATTGCCCCGGGCTTTTATTAAATATCGATTTGATTTGCAAAAGGCCAGATGTTGGGAGGTTAAACAAATGTCACGTTCTGCCGTTCCAGTTCGCCCTCCTGGTCTTCTCGCTCGGTGACGTTCCGTGTGTCGGCGTGCACGCGGCGCAGTGACACGGTCCCGACCCGGAGAATCCTGATCCACAAACTCATTAATGACAGAAGCAAAACAACATCCCATGTTTTTATTAACACAGAAGCAAAGCAATAAAGCCGGGGGGGGGGGGAGGCATCATCTCACAACAAGCCATCTTTGAAACACCTCCAAGACAGAAATGGCATCCATTAGAGACACAAAAAATGTGCGCTCGTCGACAAAGAGGGAGGGGGGGCTCTCACACGCACACACACTGTTGTTTATCCCTGAGAGGAGCTGCAGTGTGTGTCTGCGGGTGGCTAAGTGAGTTCAGCAGCACTGCTGGACGGGGAGCCCCCCCCCCCCACCAGACCCACGCCTGCAAATACATTAGGATGAATCAATTAGGCCGCCATTAGCCAATAAAGTGGCCCTCACTGAGTCGTGTAATTATGACCCACAGCAAAGCCAATTTTATGGAGGCACATTATCCCTTTCTTTTCCTTATTAATTGTATTTGTTTGAGATAATCCCTCCATGGTTTTAATTATGCGCTTTAGGTTCAGGGTGGAAGAAATAAATCATCATTTGCTTCAATCACTTCCAAATACTGCAGGCCTGCACTTTCCCCCTCGCGTGGGGGGAGCTGCCCATGGCGGGACGACGACAGCGCTGATTAGGCACTTAAATCAAATATGAATGCAGGAATCCAGATGAACCCACTCACAGCGAGTCCCCGTCAGATCCTACGATAGGAGATGCCAGGAAGAGCTGATATTGTAGGCAGGCAGCTACTTAGCTTGTTCCCAGCTCAGAGGACACTGTAAGTGTGACAATGTGCTGTCAATGAGGGATGACAGTACACAGCCAACATGGCGTAATGCATTGTTCCTTCCTGGGTCCCTCCTGACAGATGCTCTCCAAGACAGCTGGATCAGCAGCCAGACTGAGCCGGGATACGAGGGGAGGTGTTCTGTGGGCTGATTAGTGGAGGTGTACACGTGTCAACAAGCGAGGCCTGGGGATCACGCCGCAGCTCGTGTTAATTGTCATCGTCAGACACCTCTGCCGACTGATCTCAAGCATAATGCGGAGCTTTGAGTAAGCGGCGCTGCTGGATGTAGTCATTTTCTTTCCATTTGTCCGTGACCTTTGTGATCCGCAGGGAAAGAAACTCCCTTCCAAGAGATCTCCTAAGAAACGACCTTCAGGAGACTGATGTGGGAGCAGCTTCAGGCCAACTAAAATAAACACTTTGAATGTTAAGCTGGAACTTGGCAGACATGAGCTGGATCATTCCTGTGGACGCAGGGAACTTTTATGTTCCATTTTCATTTGACAGTCTAGACGTTTTATGTGTTCGGGAGGAAATCTGGCCTAAGATTTCAGCCTGAAACATGTGAGGACGTGCTGGTGCTCCCCGGACTCCGGGCAGCAGGAGAGGGCGGCGCGTCCCCGTGCTTATGGAAATATGAAAAAGATCCAGTTATAAAGTTCTGGGCCACTTTTACGCAGCATGTCCCGAGGGTCCTCCGGCATGCGGGCTGGAGCAGCCGGGAACGGGACCACCAACCTTGTCGTTATCGGACGACCCGCTCGGCCTCCCGGGCCACAGGTTCTGGGGCAGCAGTGATATTTCTGTCATCTCGTGAAACATTCTGCTGTTGGGCCGATCCGTGTGAGGGGCTCGTTAGTGCTCGTTAGTTTAATAACTAACCAGCTGAACACGAGAGCACCTGCAGGCAGTGTCAGAGCGCCTGTTTATGAACAGAAGCTTCATAATTGATGATTTTGATAATTGATTAGTGGTTTTGTCTTCAGACGCCTCTGGAAAGGATCAAACTGGAAGTCTTGCTTTCAGGGTCGCTGTGATGGAAGGTGTCAGACTTTTCCACCAAAATCAGACTCCGGAGTGCAGCTCGTTTCCCTCCGTGGGACAGTGTGGCTCCCATTTGGTATTTGTGAGCTGGGGGGCGCAGAAAAGGCGCTCGCCGGCCGTGGGAGCTTTAAAGAAAGCTTTGATTGGCTCACGGCGCGGCGGCAGTGGTGACGGTATGGAGGCACGAAGCCGTGTGAGGTTTCCCCGTCCAAACATTACTGGTGATGAAGGATTCTGGGTAATCAGACAGGATTCTGTACAGTCTCGTCCCAAGAGGCAGCCCCCACCACCGCCCTCCCACTCTTCCCTCCTCCCACTCTCAATCTGCCTCCCACTGAGCCCGTGGCCTGAAACCCTGACCTCTTCCACTCACCAACAGTTGCCATATTTGCATTTCCAGTCCACTTAAAGGCAAAGGTGGGGGTGAGTGTGGGAGCCCCCTCCTCTTCCCCTGCTAGTGCAGCAGGCCTCATTCTCATCCCGGTGACCCCCTGCCCGGGCCTACCAACCCGGACAGCAGTCTGGGGTTAATGCACCAAGCACTGCTATTGTCTCTGACTTAATGAAGTGCTCCCTGCCTGTCCCTTCCCATTCAGTGACAACGAGACAAATGATGAGTGGTATTGTTTTAAATGGCCATCGACACTCGGAGGCTGCGGAGTCACAGCATCGGAGCTCCCGCCGAGCCCGGTAACGAGAACACCAGCTGCCGTCGATGCGCCGCCGATGTCCACTCGGGGGTCAGTTTGAACGCCAGCAGCACTTCACACAGGAGAGGCTTTTATATTGAAACGGATGGTTTTCAGATGGAGGAGGAAGCCTCCGAGTCTGCGAGGCTGCTCACCTCAGAAAATGGAAGGTGGGGACTTTGGTGTCCTAAAGAATGGCGAGGGAGACCTCTAGTGGAAGACATGAGTATTGGCGCACATTGTTTACTGATAGAATTGCCTCTTGTTTACTGTACTGTGTTCATATTGCTTAATATAAACCACAGTGTGATGTCTGAGACAGGAAGTCAGCTCACAGATTAAAGCATTAAGATAACGTCTGAGAATATGTTCCAAAACAAAGTCCACTTGGCCTACATTATTTCTACATGGTTTATATCCAAAATAACACAGTTATAATAATAAGTTATTGAAGCATTTTTATTTTTTATTTTGGAAAAAAAAGAATTATGTCGAAGCTGCTATGCAGAGTGATGTGTGAGGACAAACTAAGAGGCCTTTTTAAACTGAAATGGATCAAATACAAACAGCTGTTCTTTTAAAACCACCTATTTATTTTTATTGATATTAAAGGAGGCTGATCTGGATAAGAAAAGCTTTGGCGATAACTGTGAGCTGCTAAGAAAATAATGTTTTTCAAAACAGAAAACGATGAAATATTTCTTCAGCTTTTTTGTCATAAATCCAAATATGTAATCCAGAGAAAAAGCAGCAAACTCTCGCAGCCTGGAACCTGAGTAATATTGTTTAACAGTTGCAGCTCACTGCTCTGTCGGAGCGACTGCTTCGGCTCAGGTGAATCTGCAGCTGGTTAAAAGCGCAGCAGCCTGATGGAGACGTGTTTTTGGAGAGGCTGTGGACAAACTGTGGAACAATCTAAAACATGCAAATCAAAGAAGCTTGTGTGTGCAAAAAGAGAGCATCGGATCTGATCTTGGTTTTTGAAAGTTGTGCAGATAAACGTGAGCGAGCAGCAGAAACCCATGCAGCCTGTTTCCGTGGCTGAGGCAGACTGCAGCCGCTCGCCTGTCTGTCTTTGTTATTCTGCTTGGCTCACACTGAGCGGGTGGAGGTGTGGGTGCAGCTCAGGGGTGTCGGCTGCGTGGTTGACAGCTTGTTACGGTGCATCACGCTGCTGCAGGTGTGACCTTTATGACTGACCTCTGACCTTCTCCTGTCATTGCAGTGCTGAGCATCCGCGGCGCCCAGGAGGAGGAGCCCCCGGACCCTCAGCTCATGCGACTGGACAACATGCTGCTGGCAGAGGGCGTGTCGGGTCCGGAGAAAGGTGGGGGTTCGGCGGCGGCGGCGGCTGCGGCGGCCGCCTCCGGAGGGGCAGGGGCGGACAACTCGGCAGAGCATTCAGACTACAGGGCCAAGCTGTCCCAGATCAGACAGATCTACCACACGGAGCTGGAGAAGTACGAACAGGTGAGACCCCACATGTGACCGAGAACCACGTCACAGAGCTCTGATGGATCAGGACGCTCCACAGAACCACAGCGGCGTTTTCAGATCGTCTGTGACACATATATGGATTAGTGAGTAAAGGGAGCTACAGAGCAAATGAAAATACAATTGTTGACCCTCGGCTATGAATTTTAATTTTAGCTCAATCCTGGAGCGGCAGCAGCACATGCGCTCCCTAATGCGTATGTATGTCGGTCGAACTGAAGCCACATAAGAGAGCCATCGTGTCCCAGAGCGCCGGATTCTTCCCTTAAACATTATAATCCACCTGTTTCATGACGTTATCACTTCCTACACTGGAATATCTGTCATCAGGCTGTCAGCATGAACTGTCACTTGGTTTCATGCTTTAACTCGGCCGTGATTGGTTCTTAAGTGATGACATAGAATTCCATTTCCGGGTCCAATATGGCGCAACCCTGTGTCCCCCGGAGTTTTGACCGACATGAATGCATCAGCAAACAGCAAAGGGCTGTTTGCTGATGCATTCAGGTGCATCAGGACCCGGAAAAGACGCCGGACTTAAAGCCCGACCCTTTAACTGTTTGTAAACAATGATGACGTAGTGTAAAATATGGCAGCCTATGGCAGGCCGTTTTAACATAAAATGGTCTTAAATTACGTCACCAGATTCGTCATGTGACGAGTTCGCAATTACAATTTAAGATACATTTAAGATATCTTGAATTCACTTTTTGACATATGTCATAATTTAATTTTAGATGTCTGAACTGTGAATTTCAGATAGTCAGTAATTCATTGTAGATATCTTAAATTGCAGCCTTCACACAAGTCAATGGTGTGTTTGTCATTTAGACTAGTCAAAGTGTAATTAACGATATCTTCATTTACTAATAACTCAATTCCAGATATTTGTCATGTAAGTGTGGCGAAGCCCATTTTATGTTCAAGCAGATGTTATTGATTCATGATGGAACAAACACTATAGGCTACTGCTACAGTCTGAAGTTTGGACACCCACAACCGTTCATATGTGAATCTGTTGGCTTCTCTGCAGCGTTATCCATGTTGTGAATAATCACACCGTTTAGTCTTTTGCTTCATGTATTTATACTCCTTCATACCTCTGGAAACACGTCAGCTGTAAACGTTGTATCACCGCCTTATAGTGCATTAGAACAGTCGTAGAAATAAAACAGTAAAGTAAAACACAACAACTTCTAGTAGATAAATAAATTTACCTGATATCAAACAGGCGCTGCAAATGTGAGCATTTCTGATCGTGTCCTCAGTCCAACTTTATTAACACGTTTGATGGCTCACAGCCACAGACACCTCTGGTTTCTCTGGAATGTAGGCGATCCCGTCAGAAGTCGGTAGAACTTCAGGTGGCTGCAAAATTGCACAAACTTGGACAAACTTGAAAGAACTCTAGAAAGAGCTCTTCAGTGTGGGGCTCTAAAAGTCATGTTAAAAAGACGAGAATGCGAGTTGGGCGGACCCGACACCACTGAATAGCAAAAGCACGTAAGGCTAAAAAGCTGTTTAAACTTTCCGCCAAAACGCTACGTAAATCTGTGACGTTCTGACTCAACAGAACACTAATTCAAGATATCAGTAACATCATCACGATAGTCATTATGCTAATTTAAGATATCTTAAATATAAAAGTCGTCTAATTCAAGATATCTATAATTCATTTGGAAATATCTTAAAAAGTCAGAATTTGCCTCGTCATTTTTAGCCTGGCCTGCGTTTGTTGGGGGGGTGGTGATTTAGCATTAGCCTGCTAATGCTAATTAGCTTGCTAATGCTAAATTTCCATGCCAGCTTGCAAATTCAGTAATGGTGAAGTATGATAATATAATATATGTAATATGCTCTGATGGTTGGTCCTACGGGTCACTGAAGGCGCCTGAATCTGATTGGACCATGTGACTTGATGACCATAGGGAGTGTGGATCCTTCTAATCTGTGCTACAATGCTCTGAAAATAAGATGCACGTTTACCTGCAGCTATTGTTAATAGAACAGGTCAGTGTGTTGTCCTTGAGAGTCTGCAAAGACAAAAAACAAGACAATAAGAAGCCTAAGATTGTCCCTTCAGCTCGCCTCTCCCTCTGCTCCCGCCTCGGTTTCACGCTGCCCCATCAAGCGTGAACAGGACCGTCACGAAATTGTGCGTGCACATTGTGAACAAAATTGGCCAATCCTGTCATGGTGGTGCAAATTGCAGTGGAATAATACTATAGTGCAGCCAGAGAAAAAGTGAGTCTGTATGGGCGACGGGGTGGAACAGTGCTGATGGTGACCCGGTAAAATTCTGAGCCCAGTGCAAGGCGACCTGAGCATGGCGCGATCAGCTACAACCCCGAGACTGTTTACTGTGAGTCCTTAAAAGTCTTCAGGTCACAATAAAACAAGATCATGTTTTCATCTGAGACTTTTGATAGTTGCTGTTTTACAGCATCTCTTTTTTCCTCAGTGTAAACCACTAAGTGAAAAGCAGGTTTCAGGTGATGCGAGTACCTGGAAGAGTCTGGCATGGCAGGAAACTACTGGAGGCAGCTTGTAAGCTTTGCCTTGTAAGACGGGTCTTGACAGGGATCAAATTTGACTTTAAAAAGTCTCAAACAACCATGTGGCTCTGCAAAGCTTCAAATGACTGAATTAGTGGTGAAGACCTCTCGTGACTTCAGTATAAATGTCTGGGCTGTATGATCAGACATTATGACACAGATGTGACAACAATAACAATGATTTATTTCATTTTCTTAATGTTTTTAGCTCCAGTTTCTCGGCTGTGGTGATTTGCTGATTTACTTTTGACAGAAATGAAATATTAAAGTTAAAAAAACATGTTTGTTTTTTAACGACTTTCAGATTTCAGGACCCTCCAGCTCTGCATGCTGTGGAGAGCTGGAGCCCTGCAGCCGTGCTGCAGCCCTCCTGCAGCCGTCGTGCAGCCGTGCTGCAGCCGTCCTGCAGCCGTCCTGCAGCCGTCCTGCAGCTGTTCTGCAGCAGACAAAGTACAAAACCAGTTCACAAACGGATTATATATTGCTGAGCTGGTCCATCTCCCCATCTTTCCTTTTCCCTCCTGAACTTTAATCCAGATTTTTACTCCTCGCCGAGGCGGGATCAATCTTAAATCAAGTGGCAGCCCTTTGACTGCTTCCTCAGTGCACGTCGCTGTCAGTAAGAATTCACTTTAGACTGCGTCTTTACCCCAGAATAGTCCATCATATGCAGCGTCTGTGTGTGTTCCAAGTATAGTCTTGGAAATATGCTTTAAAGAAGGGGGGGTGATTTCTTCTCATTGCCTTGATAACCGATGCATTCATGACAATAGCATCCCTTTCAGATGAGGCGAGTGAGACAGATGAACACGCAGATAGACAAACACAGACAAAGCCTGACACGGCGAAATCCAGGGAGAGATCGACAGAAAGAAGAAATAAAGAAGAGGAGACAGTAAGAGGCGCCGAGTCGGAGTGTAATATCGTGGCAGATTCACGGCTGGTGTCACAGGGGGGTGGGGTGGGGGATGAATAAAACACTGTGGCGTCTCTCAGGGTTGGCTGTGCTGTGAAAAGTGTGTCTGAGAGTGGAGCAGCTGTCATTGGTTCCTCTCAACATACTGCCATCACCATTTCTGTTAAATATGAAAAATATCAGCGCTCATATTTCCCCCGGCTCTGTGAGGAAGCTCGCCCCACAACTGCATTAAGCAAAGCGCAGGATTTGTGAGTTTTAAATACTCGACTCCGTGTGCTAGATTTGACAAATTGAGGTCTCGTCTGCAGTTTTGTCTGACCTTAAGTGAAGTGTGTGTTTGACGTATTCCTGCGTGTGTGTTCACTTTCCCTGCAGGCGTGTAACGAGTTCACCACCCATGTGATGAACCTGTTGAGGGAGCAGTCGCGCACGCGGCCCATCTCGCCCAAAGAGATCGAGCGCATGGTGAGCATCATCCACCGCAAGTTCAGCGCCATCCAGATGCAGCTGAAGCAGAGCACCTGCGAGGCCGTGATGATCCTGCGCTCCCGCTTCCTCGATGCCAGGTGTGTTCAGCACGTACACACCACACACTGTGCTGCAAAACACAAGAATCCCCCCCCCCCCCCCCCCCCCAACCCATAAAAAGGGCGAATGACGAGGCCCTAACCTCCTTAAAAAAAGGGGAAAACACC
>VOQJ01022728.1:51014-68198 GCA_015052665.1 Apistogramma diplotaenia | reverse complement strand
AAGACACACTGTGGTTAATCATTGTATACTTGCCTGTTTTTCCATCTTTTTCTGTTGATTACATCATGATACCCTGGACACTATCACAGTGGCTATTGTTCAATAGCTACTAATTAGTTTTGCAGTATGCAAAGTGTTCATTTAATCTTTGTTGACCTTTCACCCCACTGGTGTCTGCAGTTCTTGCACTCTGTTAGCCGTCCAACAGACAAAATTGGACCACTTAGCAGGCCACTTCTGTCCTCCGAGCCACATCTTTAACTTCCCTGTTTCAATACAGGATTATGAAAGTGACCCGTGTGCAGATCAGTCTGCAATAACTAATCCATGGCTACGTAATTCTGCATTTTGGTATCACAGCTTGATTTACTCATTCCTTGCTCAAACTTAGTAGACAATAAAAATATCTGCAAACTTTTCATATCAGTGATATTTACAAATCTTCACCCATCTAATCATTTTGTTTATATTTGCATTAATTGTGCAACAGATCTGACTTTGATGTAGTGCTCAAAATGATCAAGAACTGCAAAATCCTAATAAAATACTTAACATTTTTAAATTTGTGGTTTATAAACCATTTTCCTCATCTCTACAAGAAAAACGTGGAAGCTGATTCATGTCGACATTACTGGGAAGGAAGGGAATGTGTTTAAAATTTTAAATGGTTCATTTCAGTGCAAAACACTTCCCTGTTTACTGGTACCCTGCCAAACACAAAAACCTCATTACAACCCATGTGTAGGTGGACACTGTTCAGATATTGCAAGAAAACCCCCCCAAAAAAACCCAACTTGTAATTATATTTTTGGTCCAAAGATGAAGTCAAATTAGAATCTATGCATGTAATGTGACAAGAATGAGGTTTCATGTTAAAAATGTAGTTTTGATTTAACATCTTAAAAGAAATGCACCATTCATAGAAAATTTCATTTATTTATAAAAAAAAGGCAGTCTTGAAAAAAAATTAAAATCCAGACACAAAGACAAGCATCCACCATCACCTGTACACCCATCCGCACTAAAGCAACATTTCATGAGTCAATAACTTTTTCAGTTGTCATGGAAAAAGCTCATTCAAGGAAAAAATAAAAGCTCTTAATCAGAGGACTCTCTCAGAGACACTGCGAGGCCTCTGTTCGCTCTGGGAACTTCAATGGACCTGTTAAACAGACAGAAAGTAGGCTTTAATAAACTTCAACACAATAAAGCAAAACACTTAACTGGAATTTCTCTTCAACTGACCTTAAAAGGTCTGGTAATGCTGAAGTTCAATATATCAACTGCACCTACGCAGTTCTCAGATAACCTAAGAGGAGAAAAACAAATGAGATGTGGAACGCACAAGCGCCAACATTCAAACATCAGGCAAGAAACATGCAAAAACTAACATTTTATACTTAAAGTATCATGCAACTCAAGCTGAAGGGTTTTTGTCCACCAATGGGATGTTTTAAGGCTTTGAGTGCAACTAGTAATTTTCATTAATCTACAGTCTATAACATTATAAAGATGGAAATAAGTATTAGGTGAAATGAATGGGCAATTATTGGTTTTATTTGGAGCAAGAGTTGCATCACAACCATATCTGTTTTGTACGGCTTATTTTGCCTGGAATAACTAATAATAGCATAATTTTGTACTTAAATAATTTTGATGTTTTGGATGACTTGCATTACTTGGATGTTTTGCACAGAAAATAAAAACAAAAAGAAAAAAAAATCTAACAAATGAGTGTTGGGGTTAGTTTTACCTTCTTGTGGCGATCTTTAGGCTTTTAGAATCCTCTCCTCTGCGATATTTTTCTTTTATAAAAACCAGCCAGCATGACTTTGCATCAAAGTCAAGTAAGATCCCTGCAAGCTTGATTTGAAATACTGTTGAAATTCAGTTATTTCAAGCGGCTGAAGATACACTGCTCTCTCGAGAGCTTGAAGAGATGCACTAACTATAGGTTAAATGACAATACATGTTCAAGCACTATATCATTCTCAAGTCAAACATGTGTTTGGCAGCACATTACCTCAAGGAATGATGAGCTTTATTTAATTGGTTCTTTTTTTCCTCTCTCTTTTTTTTTTAAGGTGGCATTACAAGTATCATTTAGATACGTTTTGAAGACAGACGAAGAGGATAGACTCATTGCCAAAAACACTGCTTTTTGAATTTTTAAAAATCAAGGTTGACGTGTATACATACAGCTTATTCAGCATTGTTGAGAACCATTGGGAGGACCATTTTCACAAACTGAAGATATTCCTTTGGTACAACAAAGGCAAAAATACCATGTTTAGGTCGATTAAAAAGAAACTAGAAACTTTATTGAAACACGCACTGCAGAAAGACATTTTTGGGATATGTTTAGTAACCTATTTAGTCAAAAGGTACACAAGCATTGAGCATTTTGGAGACGGCACGACTTAAGCATACACAGTTGTCCTAAGGTTATATACAAAAGAACGAGTTGGCTGCAGCCTTCCTTACACACAGTAAGGGTTATTAATCCTTCAAACTTTACAAGAATTAGTCGATCGTCAATGATGATTTTGCAAGTAATAGAACGACTTTTCATAAAATACCAATTGTAAAAGGGTGGCAGAAAATAAAGGCCTTTATTCTTTGTCAAATGGATTACTGTTTTGTTTTTTTTCCTCCTTTTTTTTTGCATTTAAGTCACAAGATGAGATTTGCAATATAAACAAATAAGACTTTTTTTAAAATCAAAACAGTTCAGGACTATATTTGAGTTTGCTACTAAATCTGTTTAGGTTATTGTAAATTTACAAATCGAGTCATTATGAATAATTTTTGTCCAGTCGTGAAGGACTTTTAAAAATGCAGCCTATTGTGAGAATTTGTCGCCACAATCACAGTTTGTGCAGGAACCATTAACAAAAATATTAACCATCAAGTATCACTAACCAAAAAAAAGAGTCACTCTTATTCCTTTGTTAGGTTTAAGTCACTAAGACCTCAACTACGCAACTGAACCAAACATTAAACAGATAAACAATGGAAAAGAAAAAAAAAATTCATGTTTCTCCTCTGCCACTATCATACATCCAACAAAATGTCAGAGTTTAAAATAAAAAATAAACCATAAAAAATGAAATTAAAAAAGAAAAAAAAAGGAAACGAAGGGGAAATTACTTTTGAAAAGTTAAGCGAGTTACAATCGGAGACAGTTGCCATTGCAACTCTCTACCAGTAGCTGTTCAGTATCTTCCATAAGGGTGCTCTCTGTACGATCCCTTCGCCTGCCTAGATGGAGGGGCTTTGCCTCCAGCCCCGGCTCCGGCCCAGGAGTTGTCCCAATCATCTTGAGCTAGAAGGAAGGCACAGACACAGAAAAGAAAAGTGCAAACACATTAGCAACTTTCTGCAAAGCAATCAGGGGTGCATCCTCATGTAAGACAAAACAAACTAAACACATAGCTCATGAGGAAGACTTACCATAACCACCCTCATATGATGGATCTTGTGCTTCACCGTGTCCATAATCGTAATACTCTGTGTCCCTGAGGGCAGGTCACAAACAAGTGTTAGGACGGTATACTCCTGATCTAAAAAGACATCTTACAATCAATTCAACTTGACTTACGCAGGTGCAGATGGCTGGCTATAATAATTATCATATCCCTCATAGGCAGGCTCTGCATATGAGTCATCATAGGCAGGCTAGACAGAAAAATAAAAAGGCATCATCAAGTAATCACAAAATAAACAATGTACACACAGCAAGGAATCTGTGCCATTCATGTAAAAGATATGAAATAAGACTCGAGACTTACATAATCCTCATAAGCATCAGGCTTGGACCCTGATGCTGAGGGTGGAACCTGGTGTTGCTGGTGAGACAAAGCTGCGGAGGGCAGCATCCTGGGAGCCCCTGCTGTAGGTGGCCTGGAGCGGGGAGCTGAGCCTCCTCTAGCAGGAGCAGCAGGTGGTCCACCCCTACCAGATGGAGCACCCCTGGGAGCGCCGCCTCGTCCTGGTGCTCCCCGTGGAGCGCCACCGCGCATTGCTCCTCGAGGAGCCCCACGTGGCATTCCTCGCCCCCTGTGGAACGTTGGGAAAATGAAATCAATGAAAATGTGGGGGTGTCAAGACTCTAGGCTTTGTTGAATCAGTTAAGATCATGTTTTCAGGCCAGCACAGTGTTACTCGAGGACATGACTGTGTGTTGTAGTGGAAGATGTCATACCTTGGTCCTCCAGCACCAGGTGGTCCACCTCTGCCCCTTCCTAGATGACCACCTCGCCCCCTGCCTGAACCATCCTGGGATCCATTCAGGAACAGTGGATCCATGTATGGATCATGCTCACCAGGTTCCTATAGACGGGGCGACAGTTGAACATGCATTGCATTACTGTAGAGTATCTAAGGTTTAGTGCATATCTAACATAAAACTTAAAGAGGACAACTGCTCCAATTTGGGATGGGAGAGGTTCCTCCACACACATACCGGAATAAGGAACTTCTTCACCTCCTCCATGGCATGGGCCATGCGCAGGTAAGCTTCTGGTATGGGTGCAGTCACCTCAATGAATACGTGCAGCTCCATTGAGAGGTGAGCATATTTAGCCTCACCACCCTTCCTAAGTTCTTCCTCCTGAAAACGTACAAGTGCAAATAGTGAGCACACAAAACTCACTAGTCAGAAGAATGATGCAGGGCAATAAGTTAAACATAAAAGGGGACAAACCTTGTTCTTGTCCCTCATGGAACCTTTACCCAGAACTGAGATCTTGGCCCCAGTCTCCTCTTGGAGTCTCTTGATCGTGCTGCCCTGAGGTCCTAAGAGCTTTCCGACAAAGTTGACCTGCAATAAATTAATGATTCATGTGAGCACCTCAGAGAAAACTCCACTTCCCAGTTGCTTTTCTTTCCACATAGAAACTGGTTTAGTAGGGCACGTAAAATTAGGGCAGATGTCAATAAAGCCCAATCTGAGAAATCATTACAATCATTGCTCTTTTTTTACATCAGTAAATTGAATCTCCCTGAGTGATTAAAAGTGGTCAAGACCCAGGGTTAAAATATGAACTAGGAAATGGGGAGACAACATACCCTAGGGTACTGCTTGGTGGGAATTAGGACTCGCTCTTTGAGCTTCAGATTCTTGGTAGCAAACAGGTCCAGATAGGTTTCCTTCTCAGGCTCTTTCTTGATTTCACCTTTCTGGATCCTCTCAATTTCTGCAGCAATTAAACACGATTGAATGGTTAGCGTTCATGCACTGATGCGTTTGTTTCCCTGCATCACCCGAACAACAAGCAGCCTCCCCACAAAGCTTTGAGTGCAATCTGGTTTTACGTCAAAAAAAATGGCGCCTTAAAGATCAGTTCATCTCCAAGCATTTGTGCTCGCTGCGATTAAACTTGCATAAAATATTTATAATTCCCATTAAAATGGTCGAAAGCCCGTGAAAGAATCAGACATAATCGACAGTAACGACCTGACCTGCATCGCTACCAACCACGTGTTTAATGCGCCATTGTTCAGGCCTCCGTTAACTCACTAAGGAAAGAGAAACCAGGCCGCACGTCGCACGTTTAAGCCTTAATGTTTAAGCAAACATCCACATTACCTGCAGAAATTAGTTTCATGGCGTGCGTGAACGATGAATCCAGGCTGTCCTTTTCAGCCAGGAGCTCCGGGAGGTACTTAGTGTCTTCCATTTTGATTTTACTCTCTGCTGGGCTTGACTCTATAGCGGGCTCTGCGTTGCTCTTATTAGCATTCGCTTGGCTCATAACGCACCAACGTGTTCGGTTGAACGAACGAAGCCCCGCTCGGTTCGTTAGGATTCACTCTCACACGAAACTGCAACAAAGAAAACGAGCACAGCGTTGCAATAAGTCGAGCTAGCAAAGCACCGTCACCGTCTTTTCAGCCACAAGACGTCGCAATCACCTCAGCAGACAAAGGAGGGATGGCGCAGCTGCATTTCAGCGGGATGGGAGGAGGAAACCCGGAAAGAGACGGCGACGTCACAGCCATAAACGTCAGAGCCCTGATTACCTGCTTTTGCAAAAGCCAAACAGCCATAATTTATTTGGATATTGGCTGCTTTTTCACTAATTTTTTCTCTAGTCCCTGCAGCTTTTTGTTAAGCTGCTCAACACTGACCTATGACTCATTCAAGCACACACACAAAAAAGGATTACTCAGTGTTGTGTCTACACATAACAACTTGTAGCTTGGTGTGTCTCAAAGGAATTTGAGAAAAATGGAGCACAAAAGAAGAGGTGGCAGGCCTGAAAATGATCTACAGCAGATGAACACTACCTGAAAGTCATGTTCTTAAGAAATAAGGAGGAAAAATTCAGCAAAGATCTGACACAGGACCTGTGAGATACATCTGGCTCTTTAGTTGATCCATCGACTGTTCATTGAAGTTTAACCAGAAATAGTCTCAGTGGGAGGATGGCTGTCACTAAGCCATTCTTAAGAAATTTGAAAATAAATTTGTACACAAATATACAGACAGTGCATTTAACCAATATCTACTATAGTCTGGTTTGCCATGTTTAGTACATTGTGGTGCCTAATGACAGTGTGCTACTGGCACAAAACCCTTGCACAAACAAACAAATAAAGCTTTGTACTTTTGTCTTTCCCAGGAGCAACTGTGCAAAAATAACTACAGTGGCTCCTCCTGCTAAAACACATTAAGAATATAATGAAAACAGATTACACAGAGTTTCCAAAGAACAGACGATCAGGTCAGCCTCTCTCTGTTTTCCACATTTCTCAAGCTAACAAGCCTGTATTCCTGGGAAATATCACTGCATATAAACATCACACCAAGGCCAGCCTAGCTAGAATATTTCCATGAATGTATCTACAGAAAAAATTAAGATGGGAAAAGTGTTGTATTTGAAACAATTCTGATTGTATTCACAAGAACACGTCTCTCGGTTGGTTGGTTTAAAATGGTGATGTGTTTGATCATGCTTGACAAGACCAATTGTATAATTTTTTTGACTAACATTTAAATCAATGGTTACAAAACCCATAATTTCTCTTATTTTAATATTATTTCATCTCTTTTTTGTTTTTCTCTTTTTGGAAACATGCAGATATTCGATAAATAGCTCTCAAGTGTTGTTAACCAGAATGGCAACTGGATAATCCAGTCTGGATTCTAGTCCTTTCTCTTCCACAACATAGTTTGTAATGATCTTCTATGATTTATCCCTGAATCATCAGGTCACACATAACACATTCAAACATGAATGAGTCACATTCTCGGAGGTGCACAGTGGGCACCGCAGCTGGCACAATCTATAATCCAATTATCAAAGCAGATCAGGTTATTTTTCAGTTACATGAGGCACTACTGTATACAGTGTACCTTTAGTCTTATCTATTATAAATCTAATATTGCTGCTTATGGGCAGATTCCCTGCATTATACCACTTTGTCTAAGATATTTTAAAAAAGCATTGACATTTCTTTGTTCAGTTTTTTCTTTTTCAGAAAACAAATCACAACCCAGACATGAATATCCTGTTACCCAAGTGTTTTATAGACTGTACTCATCTTACTTTTGACGGTTCACTGCACAGGCTTTACTTTGATCATGCTTGTCAGGTCCTGTTTTATTCCTCTGAGCTGAAAAGTCCAGCCGGAGGAGGGTGGGTGGTGGATGTGGCCTAATGGGAAAACTTAACCTGCTCTACAAATCTCCTTTGAAGCGAATCCATTTTCAAATATCAGTGATTCTAAAAGGTGCAGATAGAAACTATGACATTCATAATGTGTGTATAAAAGGACAAATTGTGCTACGATGTATGCTCCACATTTCCTCCAACTCGTGTGTGAGCAGGTTAAATAGGGTCAGTGAACGACCATTTCTAATCTTTTGCTGTGCAAGTTGTGCATAATTGTTTTTGATATGCAATCCTATGCTCAAATATGGTATTAACTGATCTCCATCTTGCAGCTCTTTATTCCAGAGTTATCACTTCACTGTAAAATATTTAAAGCTGAGATTTTAAATTGAAAAACAGGTGACCACCGAATTGATCCCATCTGAAAAGTAAACATGCGCCGATGGATTTACAGTGACATTTAACACATCAACACACCTTCAAAATGGTCAGAAAGAAGAACAACAACCTGCAAAGGCTGGTGAAACTGAGTTTATGCTAAATTGGTTAAAAAAATAACAATACATCATTCTAAATTAAAGTTTCTATTTCTTAATTATAACTTCAGGTAAACAGTTGCTATAGTTCCATTCAGTGCATTCCCGCCAAATCATTGCTATTCCCGCAAGTCTCATTTAAATGTAAGGCTCTGTGTTTGATTCGCTTTAGTAAAGAGTTCCTCCACCAAGCAGCCAACAAGGTCTTCCAGGTCAAAAACATCAGTGCTGTGAATTAAAAGACCACTAAAAGCAGCCATGCAGACTTTCCAGTTCCACTGAAAACAGGAGCGTGAGCTTCTTCTTAAAGTCAGATCAAATATCAATGATGGCAAATATTTCTGGTTTTTCTTTATCGTGGATCTGCATTGCAGAGTACGTGATGGCTTTCACCTCAGTTCCCTAGAAGGACAACAAAGAGGTTTAAGTTACTGTAGCTACATGCAGGTGACTATTCATTTTATGCATTAATGCTAATGAGTATCGATTTACTTCCATTTCTGTTTTACCTGTGGGTGCTTTTCCAGAGAAAATTCTTCGCCCCACCTTTTAGAAATCGAAGGGAAAAAAAATCTGATGTGAGAAAGTGACAGCGGAGAGAAAAATACAGAGACAGTGTGACTGTAAACAATTGTATTCCAAACCCTTTTATACCCAATGATCAGTACGTATTCTTCACTGCACATTTTTAAATAAGAAACAGATACTAACACACTTTATTTGCACATTCTTTTCATGATGATCTGAGATAGTTGGCACACAAAAACTTAGCCTATAAGAAATAAGTTCGACACTTAAATAAGCAGTGACCTTTGCCTTAAAACCAATTACAAAGTTGGTCCACCTCAGACTAGGTTTGAATTGCCTGCAGTCTTTTTTAAGTTTCTCAAACAGCTTAGGTAAAAAAAAACCATATTTATCCCATATTTCAGCTTCAGTGTTATTGAGAGGAGGAACCCAAACTTACCCAATGGAGCGAATCCTGAACCGCATTCTGTCAACATGCAAAACTTTGACTTCCTGATGAGCAGATGTGACACAATTATTAGCACATCATAACTGCAGAAACTAAATAACAAAAAAAATAAGCAAGGATCAAAAAGAGAGGGACTTGCAGCCAGTATTATTTAGAGATCGTGTCATTAAAAATGTAATGGTTGATACAAACTTGTGTAATAACTTGAAACTCTGTAGTTTTTTTTTTGTTCCCTGTGCAAATCCTCAAAAATATTATTCAGAATATCTGGGATGTTATTAGAAATAGAAGATCTTTGCCAAATTTGAGCACCAAACAAGAATATTTGACACATTTAAAGACATACATAGCAGCAGTATGCATGTCCCATAGCAGGGGAATTTATATAGTGATTAATTACACTTTATTTATATAAGCACATTTGAAACTAAAATGCTCCTTTTGAACATGCTGTGCATAAAAATCTTGCTAAAGCTGCTTCTGTAATCCATAAATCTCTAATCAACTTAAACTCATGACCAGCTAGCTGCTAGCTGGATTTAAAAAATCAATCAAGATTGAATTCAAGTACAGACTTTCAGCTTTAATTCAAGGGGTTTAACATAAGTACTACACTAGGAATTACGATCATTCTTCCTTGATTTGCTCTGCCAGACCTTTGCTGCAGCCACCCTCACCCTGCTGCTTGTCTGTGAGTCTCTGCCTTCAGTTTTCATCTTCAGTAACTGAAAAGCTGCTGAATCTGAGCAGAGAGTATGGCTTCATTAGTACTGCACTAGTAACCCAATTGCACTGGCAGCCATATGCTCATACCATAATATTACCTACACCACGTTTGACAGATGACGTGGCATTCGTCCAATCGTGAGCCATTTCAGTCCTCCATACTTTCCTTGGCAGGCTTTTTCTTGTTCTTGAATGTAACAAATGATTTTGACCTTGTTCATGAAGCTATTCGATTGTGATATGCCTACCTCCTCAAGAGTGTACTTGACTTGGTTAGATGTTTTCTTTTTCTTAACCAAGGAAAGACTTCTTTGATCACCCACTTTAACGGTCTTCTGTGGTGTTTCGGACCTTTCGGTGTTACTGAGGTGGGTCGTGCATTTATTCTTTTACAGAATGCAACACATTGTGGATTTGGCTGCTTACTAAAGTGTCTGCCATCTCCATGATTTATTTTGGTTTTTCAGACTAAAGATGTCTTCTCCTTCACGTGCATCAACATCTTTTTGGAGCTCACAGAGCTATAAAATGCAAAATCAACACTTGGAATCAAATCCAGAACTTTGATCTACTTAATTTACCATAAAGTAATCAGGGAGCAGGTCTCACCTCTTGAATTAAAACTAAAATAAATAAATAAAACGTTTCCACTTAAGTCATTTTTAATCTCCAAACTAATCTGTTTTATAAGTGACGCTCCAGGTCTCAAGTGCACTTAAGAACAAGAACAGATACACAATCACTTATAATAAAGAAGGCTAAAGTACATGTCAAGTCATACACAAGTAACCAAGATACTCACCCTGGGAACAAAGAAAAGATCTGCACTAAATTTGTATAACCAGTCATCTAGAAAGTGGAAGAGAAGAGACTCCATATCGTCACCTTTTGAGAAAAACAAAAAAACAAAACAGAAGTTTATCAGAAAAGACAATGAAAAAAAAAAGAGGAACATGTTTCTACTTTACAAAAAAGGCACACTCACTGTACGTCTGCTGTGTGATCCAGGTCTGAAATGATAAAATAGAAGGTAACATTATCAATTAATTGTATTAAAGTATCTCTGAGAAGCAAGTCTCACCATTAGGCAGCCATCCTGAAATGTCTCCAGGCACTTATTCGAGCAGTTATTTTGAAGCATTACCTAACTAAATTTAATTTATGTGTTCATTACGATGCACAGTCATATTTCATAGTACATCTCATGATTGTAAAGCCACCTTCGGCAGCAGCAATTGTGTGAATTGTATCAGTCTCTCGCATCATGAAGGAATTTTGTCGCACTCTTCTTTCAAACATTGCTTTAATTCACTGAGGTTAGCAGGTACTTGTTACTGTATTTGTTCATGCACAGCTTTATTAGGGACTTCGTCACAACTTTTTAAATCAGGTTACGATCTGGATTTTGACTGGACCATTGCAACACGTCATTCTTTTTTAAGCCATTCTGTAGTAGGTTTTCTCCCGTGCCTGCAATCATTGTACTTTTGCATGACCAATTACAGACAAATGGTTTAACTTTAGCTAAAAGTCTTAAAAATCTGGCTTTAACAGTTGACTTGATCTGAGAGTCAAAGTTAATAAAGGAATCACAGATAACACCTTTCTTTTTTTTTACTTGAGGTTTAAGCTTTAATGTCAGGGGCTCAAGATCTGAAGAAGGGGCAAGGGCCAATGAATTGGATGAATTCCTAAAATGTCAGTTTCATTTTCATTAAGGGTAAATACATTTTGAGAGTGAAGCTTTAATGTCAGCTATAAAGCAGGTTAAGTTGGTGCCTGGTTTAAGCCGCAGGTATATCTGTGTATCAGCAGCATAACAGTGACAAGCAGCATAATGAACTTCAACAGAACTTCTAAGATCTAGTCCCACCAATGTCATAAACACTTAAACCAACATGGAAATTAATTCAAACTAAACTAAACCGTAACATTTCAGAATAATTACAACTAATCTAAAAAGAGCAAATTCGCTGGAAACGGACTGAAACTGAACTGAATTTAAAAAAAAAACTGTAAAAACGAAGGTTTTTATTATTAAAAAAAAAGCCTCTCGTTCTGTGACAGCTGGGACAAGTCTCCAGCCTAGGACAAGCGACAGAGAATGGCTGTCTGGATGGATGTTTTGATAAATCAAGTAATGATAAACGAGATAAACTAACCACAATATTGACGCGCTCCATTTGAAGGCGGAATTTCCGACTTCCCGGTTGGAAAAGAAAGTATGAAACGCAAGGAAAAACAGCTCCTTAAGGACAATACAGCGCAATGCTTGTAAAACACTCGCTAAATTAGCCATATTCAGGGCACTGACTTTCTTTAGTGAGTCACACAGATACACAAAGCCGACAGCACAGATCACAAGTCCTGTGGTTTTTACTAATGTTTACATGCACTGCCGCCATCTTGGATTGTCGGGGATGGTGGCGCTGCCCGACTTTAAAGAGCCTAACGTCACACTTACATTCATATTTCTTGTTGATCGGTGGATACTTTGATTTGACAGCTTTTTGTGCCTCTGTCAGGTCTAACTGACGGTCGTCCATTGTAGATATAAGCTTCTTTAAAAAGGCTAACGCTTATCTAGACCATGTTGGTGTGGAATAGTGCTGCTTCTTCTTCTTCGTGGATTTCTGCCAGGCTAAATACAACAGTGGTGTATTGCTGCCCCCCTCGGGTAATTCATAATTTTCCATCAAGGATCAAATCACATTTTGTTCGCTCCTTTACTGTTGCCTGTCAGCTCTCGCATTGCTGCCTGCACAATACATATATTCCTGGAAATAATAAAAATTATAAAATAGAAATAAATTCACTAGTAAGAGGAGTTACTAGGAGTAAAGCTACCTTTGACAAAGCAAATGTGTTTGGCACAACATTCAGATCTTGATTCTGCTTGCTAAAGCTGTTGGACAGGTCAAATAAAAAATCTGGGGAAAAAAACGAATTTGATCACAACGCTTTAAATATTACCAATATTTTTTTGGATAATACCGGAAATTATTATTATTTTCTTGTCAGACAAACGCTTTTTGGCACGATACCGGATGCATCGTAATGTGTCGCGTAATAACTTCCTGTCGGTTTTATTGTTGATGCTGATTGGCTGGCCGCGTTCTATGGAGTTGGCGCCATTGCGAGACGTCGTGCTGTCTTCAGAGTGCTCTCCCTAAAAAATACTTATTTTTGTCAATAGTAGCAGTGTAATAACGACGCAATGGCTGATAAAGACGGTATGGACTTTCACATTTTTGTCTAAGAACAGTATTTATTTCTATGTGCTGTCAGGAGAGACAGAAAATGGGAATGAGGATGTAGCGGCGGTGGTTGGCGCGCCAGCCCGCAGCACCTTTCATTGTTAGAAAGCGGTCAGCTAGCTGTTAGCTCATGCTAGCGCTAGCTGCTAGCACCAGGGTTTTTAATTCACCAATGCAACATTTGAGTAATCTTCAGAGGAACTTCATTATCTATTTATATGTACGGTAGCAGCTCCAGTATCGCGTCCTAGTAGTTCTTTATCAATAAAATTAACTTAAACGCTATTGCTGATGTTAAAACAAGGAGAAGACTTGTTCATGTAGATGTTGTATGGGTTTATGAATTTCATTATAACATAGCTTTGTGTTAAATGTTACTGTTGCAGCGGCTTTTGATGACGCCGTGGAGGAAAGGGTGATCAATGAGGAGTACAAGATCTGGAAGAAGAACACCCCTTTTCTCTATGATCTGGTCATGACCCATGCTCTAGAGTGGCCCAGCCTCACTGCTCAGTGGCTGCCAGATGTCACCAGGTAAATGGGGACTTGCAACACCTTTTCAGCCTCCAGGAGAGGACAAGAAATTAGAGCAAATGTGTAAATGCCATGCCATGTGTCCACAGACCGGAGGGAAAGGACTACAGTGTGCACAGGCTGGTTCTGGGGACGCACACGTCTGATGAGCAGAATCACCTCGTAATTGCCAGTGTTCAGCTGCCAAATGACGACGCCCAGTTTGATGCTTCACACTATGACAGTGAGAAAGGAGGTGAGAGTATAAGAGTATCAGTTATAAAGGGTGAACTTTGATATGGAATAATAACATGGCTATAACTCAGAAATAAGACTAATACGTGTGGTTAAGCTAAATCTGGATGATTCCATGCGTAAATTGGTTAACAGGAACAGCAGGCCTGGAAGATAGAGTCCCAAACTTAAAGGTTGAAACTTTTGTATTAAAATAATTCCTGGTGCATAGGGCTGGTAGACTACATATACCTGCTTAATAGAACAAAAGTTTCAGAACTGTTGTCTTTTTATTTCAGAGTTTGGAGGCTTTGGCTCTGTTAGTGGGAAAATAGAGATTGAGATTAAGATCAACCATGAAGGAGAAGTGAACAGAGCCCGCTACATGCCTCAGAATCCTTGCATCATTGCCACCAAGACCCCTACCAGTGATGTGTTGGTTTTTGATTACACAAAGCACCCCTCCAAGCCTGGTAGGTTTGCAGGAAGAAAACATTTTTGTGCAAAAATGTGTAATGCGTTGCTGCATTTGAAGCTCTGCAGATTTTTGTAACATTGCTATTTTTTTATATTGAAGACCCTTCTGGAGAATGCACCCCAGATCTTCGTCTGAGGGGCCACCAGAAGGAAGGCTATGGCCTCTCATGGAACCCAAACCTTAGCGGCTGTCTCCTCAGTGCTTCTGATGACCATGTAAGAAACCTGTCCTGATATGCCCGAGTCATTCTTGTTAGGGAGATGGAATCTCCCTTCTATCGCATCTCAAATCACTTGGTACTTTTTTTTTTAACTTTCATCTGTGTTCTTTGCAGACTATATGCCTGTGGGATATCAGCACAGTTCCCAAAGAGGGGAAGATTGTGGACGCCAAGACGATCTTCACAGGCCACACTGCTGTGGTGGAGGATGTCTCCTGGCACCTGCTTCACGAATCGCTCTTTGGATCTGTGGCCGATGACCAGAAACTCATGATGTTAGCAGCCTCAGAGATGACTCATTAGAAACAAAGTTGTTGTTCAGTTGCAACTTTCTTCTTGACAGTGGTGCTTTTGTCTGTTTTGGAACAGTTGGGACACGCGATCCAACAACACCTCCAAGCCCAGCCATGCAGTGGACGCCCACACTGCTGAGGTCAACTGCCTGTCTTTCAATCCTTACAGCGAGTTCATTCTTGCAACTGGCTCTGCAGATAAAGTGAGGCATCATTCTTTCAAACAGTTACAGTACATAGCATATTCATAGTAAACTAATTCTGACTCCCATTTATTTGTAGACTGTGGCGCTTTGGGACTTGAGGAACCTGAAGCTGAAGCTCCACTCGTTTGAGTCTCACAAGGACGAGATCTTCCAGGTAAGTGAACTTCTTAATCTGTAGTTTTTGTCTAAACCCTGGTTAATAAAATTAAAAAAGAAAGCATGAATGATTCAGCTCAATAACTGCATTGTGGAATGAGGCAAAAGATGCAATTTAATTATTATTTGGTATAATTCATTGAACAAAATGATACCAGAAACTGTCAGGAAGCTGTTATGGTGCATTCATGCTTAACACAAAGTGAAGTTTTCGCTGGATGCAGTTACAGAGTCAATACAGTGAGGGGCAACACAGTGCTGGCTGCTGTGTGAAAAATCTTTGCTTCATGCTGCGTCATTAAAACACATAAGCTGGGATTCTTCTGTACGCTGTATTCTCTCCTGACGCCCCCAAAGGCAGCTGGAGCTGGACTCAAGTTTGCCTTTAGATAGAAACAGAGGAATAAGGTTGCAGTATCTTCTGAGTACTGTAACTTTATTTCAGCTATTAGTTGTACTCTTGCTCAGACCCTTTTGGGAGCACAGTTTATATACATGTATATATGTATGCGTGTGTGTAATTTCAATTCATGCAAGGGGCAACTTTGCTACATGTTGTGTGCGAATGCACCATTAGACTATTTTTGTGTGTGCATGTGCGCAGTATTTATGAAGCACTTCACATCCACATCTTTCCCAACAGGTTCAGTGGTCTCCTCATAACGAAACCATCCTGGCTTCCAGCGGCACCGACAGGCGGCTCAACGTCTGGGACCTCAGTAAGATTGGAGAGGAGCAGTCACCAGAGGATGCTGAGGACGGCCCTCCTGAGCTGCTGGTGAGTTGTGACGGTGGTGATGTTGCAGTGTTTCCCACACACAAACGGATGCACAGCCACAGTACAGTAAGAGTCTACTGACTTTGATTGCAGCTGGTGATGGTAGTCATTGCTCTGCTCAGCAGCCTGAGAAAGTTACTTGTAGTGTCACATGAAGCAGTTTGATTTTCTGGAGAGGTAGTGGTCATCACGGACAGGCTGACAAGGTCACTAGGGTACCACTACACTGGAAGGATCAGGACTAGCTAGTAACCAGTGACTAAACCTTCAAATTAAGAGCCAGAGATTTTTCCACCAATAATCGATTGCTTTGTTCTTAGAAGGAGTGGAAAAATGAAAATAAATAGCAAGATATATTTATGCCAGCCTGCCCAAGAACAGTCTGTGAGGGGAAATGTTGTGATGTTGATGGTGAATATTTAGCTTTTCTTGTTTATTAAACTCAATCTTGAGCATTGTGCTAAATCCTACTGTTCCATTTCCTTTTAGTTCATCCACGGAGGACACACAGCTAAGATCTCAGACTTCTCTTGGAACCCCAACGAGCCGTGGGTCATCTGCTCAGTATCAGAGGACAACATCATGCAAGTGTGGCAGATGGTAAAGGCTTTTTAAAGGAAAATATTTCAGCCAACATAGAATTTGAGTAATAAAGTGCATTTATTATAAGACAGAAGAGCTGTTACATTAAATAAGCTTTTGTGTAAATTTCCTGCAGGCTGAAAATATCTACAACGACGAGGACCCAGAAGGTGCTGCAGATTCAGAAGTCCAGGCGTGAGTCCAGTCTCCACGTGACTTCTTCTTTTGACCTGCTCACTAAAAATGGATCAATTTACCAGCGCTGGGTGCAAAAGCAGTCTTTTTAAAATACATTTTGGGCAGCAGTGTTTTGTAGAAAATAAAAGAATAAAATGCTGCCGAGTCATCATGTTGTGACATATTTAAGACCAGGTCTGCAATGATCAGATTTTTAGATCTTTTTAGTTTTTCAAACTGAAATCTGGCTTGTGATGAAACCACAGACATGTTTATGATCATCTAAGTGTGCTTTTCGTTGGTTTAATTTCTTTCATCTTCATTAGTTGAGCAGAAACATTTCTGTGGAGATCGGTTTATTAAATGTTATTGTACATACTGTAGGTTGATTCTTTTTATTTGCTTGGAATTTGTAGAATGAAGTTCCTCAAAT
>VOQJ01022728.1:26978-38475 GCA_015052665.1 Apistogramma diplotaenia | reverse complement strand
TGCATTTTTGGGAGGGGGGGGGGGGGGGCGTGGTTTTTGTTGTGGGGGGTTGAGGTTGTGTTTGGGGGGGGGGGGGGGGGGGGGGGTCTGTGTAGGCTCGAGTGTGCTTGCTGAATGAGCAGTGACCACGGAGATCACACAGACACAAACAGAGGAGCAGTGGTCTGAGTAAAATAGATTTTGGTGCTATGGATACATGTTGGATATATTTGAAGTTTTCAGTTTTTTTACTTCTAGTTATTCCCCTGCGCTCATGGAGGGATTTCTGTTGTCTGAATGATTCTTTGTTTATTTGGATCTACGTTAGCCACCAAAACATAGCAGCTGTTCCCTGTGGGGTCCACACAAGTAATCATTGCATCATAATATTAGCTACTGTAAATACATCATTAGGCAAATAAACCAATGATGTAAACAAAACCAAGGCAGGAAGTCCATTCGTTCCATTCTCGTGGATGTGAATATTTTCACAAACACATTGAAGGAATTTATTTAAATTTGACACAAATGTTTACTTGGACTCAAGGAAGAATTTGGCGGTCAAAGGTCAAAGGCCACTGTGAACATGTTTTTAGCCACAGTGCAATCATTTTCATGCTAATCATTCCAAAGTTTTAAACAAATAAGATAAAAATGATTAATTGATGACATTATGTCATCAAAGGTCTGCTTCACTGTGAAATCCAAAAAACAGATCTCAGGTCATTAGTTGACTGCATGACTGAAGAACCACATCCAAATGTTGGTTTACACTGGTGACACTAATCCCAGTGTTCACCTTAAAAGTGTGTGTGAGCATCCAAATTTCAGAGTTGATAAGCACCATTCACATTAGTAGATGCAGTCTGTTCCTTTCTCCAAAGTCTTTGCTATATACAGTATGAATGTGGATAGAAATGGATGCAAACCGCAGCTTGCCTGGTTGATGCCTGCATAAAACTACTAGTTTCACAGTGCCAAGCTTTTCTGCAAGCATACTGTAAGTTTCAACTTGAAATGCAAACGGCCACAGCACACTTGTGGAAACACGTGACAATGAGAGAGATTTTTCTTTAGATTTTTCAGAAAATCAACCAAAGAAGGCAGACAGTAATCAAATATAGTTATTGTTGTAAGAACACTGATTATTTTGTTAAAGGGTTTCTTTGCTGAGGCCAACTGATTTCCATCAGCAGAATAATGCAGTAAGATTAGCTCTGACAAATACTAAAGATGGCATTCTGTCAACTTTTCATTCAAAACTCATTGTGAATGATTTTTTTTTTTTACCTTAAGTAAGCTCTTTTTTTACTGGTGTTGGGCAAAAAACACTGGGAGAGAGTTTAGAAATCAATCAGAAACTCTGTTATTGTCCGTCATTTATTCCCTCTTCTCGAGTACTGCTACATTTGTTGCTTTGATGAAAACTAAAATATAATTTCTTTCCTTTTTTTTTTCCCTCAGGGTGTAGCTCCAGTGTGAGGTGGGATGTCAAACCGTGACTCGATGGGGTTTGGGGACCTGCTTCCCCAGGATGTGGTTGACATTTTTGCCCAGGAGAAGCACAGGAAAAGGGGGCGAAAGAAGCGCACTCGCTCCCTGGGTCGCGCTTTGGGCTGGCTGAAGGGTAAGAGGAGGAACAGTTTCAGTAGCAATGGGCAGAACCCAGGTCTAGGTCCTGCACTTGACCTGGCTTTGGATAAACACCCTGCTGGGAATCAGGGTGGAAACAAGGGAGGACAGAAGTCTGCAAGGCAGGCTCATCTGCAAGGCAACAGTCATGGTAAGAACCTGTAGGGTCCCATTTTCCACAGGATGGAAAGCAATGCACCACTAATTCTGATACTTTATGAACTATTTCAAGCCTTTGTCAAACAAAAGATTGTTTAAAGCTTTTCCAGTGTGTTTCAGTGCTCTTCATTTCAAACGACTTCACCTTAGAACCCCAACAACTGCTATACATAAATAACATGAAACTTAACCATTAAGTAACCCAATCTGTAGTTTCTGCTCTACAGCATTGCAGTTTGGGAAGTCAGTGTCAAGTCATTTTGGATGTCAAATCATCCTTAATAAAGTCTATTCTTGCAACTGTGAATCACAAGACAAAATACCTTTGACTGACATGCAAAACCAAAACACAAAACTTGCATATTGCATCTCTAGTGAGGCTACATTTTGTACGGACATGAATCAATCAAACGGGTGTCTGTCTGTTAGGTATGAGGGAAGAAACGTCACTAAGATTGAATGCATTACTACAACGTGAAGTTATTTGTTTCAGCTTAGTTTGATTGATGTTTGATCAGTCTCACTTCCTTCTCACCTTTCGACATTCACCACATTTTGTTTGTGGTCCTGTCGTGTGACACCATTGCTTACTTACCTGGTCTTCAGGGTACATGGAGGGTGCACTGTGGCCACCATCCAACCAAGACATGCTCTAAGCGGATGGTGTGCTTAAACCTTTGTGCACTCATGCTCTGCAGCTTCAGTAAAAATCAATATGAGGTCAGAATGAGGAAAAATGAGGTCACATGCAAGTGATCCTAGTAAACCAAAAGCCAAACAAAGTCGCTCAGCTGCTGTTCAGACCTTCTGTTTGTGAGAGGCAGCCTTTCAGAAGGAAGCTGGCCTTAATCATTATCATGCCGGTTATTCTGACTCAAAGTATGGAGTTAGAAATGAGAATAATAGAGCCCCTCTAAGAAAATTCTGGGAACACTTAGACTTTTCCCTGAAGTGTACTCTGCAGATCTTGTTGCAGCTTGCAGAGGTGCAGCAATACACCAGTCCTGTTTTCTCTCTGTGAACACTATTGTTACCAAAATTGTGTGGTGGGAACTGTAAGTGCTAATGTTAGTTTTATACCCTGGTTAATCACATCTACATGCAGTCAGACCTGAAACAGAAAACATTCCACAAACAAGCAAAACCTTGTGCTTGTTTCATGTGAGACTGCTTATGCTAAAGCGTGAAAGTACGAATGGTGTGTAGTTTGCTTAGGGCTGTTTTATGTGTGTTTGTCTGGAGGTGCTTATGCAGCCTTAACGACAGAGGAGGTTCCTTTCGTTTCTTGTCGTTCTGATCTCAGTGCAGTGGCGAAGGGTGTCGGGGATTTCCAGACTCATCCAATCTGACATCGTCAAACTATAAACAAAACAGCAGATGAATATGTGTAGACATGCTTTCAGTCCCATCGGTGGCTTTGGTAGATGATAAATGAATGCACACATAAAGACGTCAATACCGTTTTGGACTGCATTACACAATATTTGCACTTTATTGTTATGTCACAGCGGCGTGAGAGAAGCAGTTTTGTTTGAAAAAGTGAACTTGAAAAATGAGATAAGGTATTTCTCCTCTGCCAAGGTTGGCGGAGAGGCTAACTCCCACATTGAGCAGAGGTCAGGAATGCTTCCACACACTCCACTGGAGATGCAGGATGACACTACTTTCTGGATTTATTTCTTTTTGTTTTTTTAAAGGAAGCAACTTTTAAGCATTGTTGATAGCAATCACAGAAAATACATTTTAATGGTATAAATGTACCTTAAGGTTACGGAAATGTATGTTTGCAAAGCCAGAATTGTCGACTATTAACTGTGATTTACGTGCCAGGCACAGGCACAGACGCACAGATTGAGCCCTTAGCAGTGAACATTTTGTGTACGCTGTGTGGATCGTTGGTGCTGGCAACGACCGCTCCACTAGCTCCTCAGCAGACGCTTCCTCAGATTAGAGAAGGAGCTCAGCATTCCCAAAACGCTTCCAGAGGAGGTTTATTACAGGAGCAAGATGTAGTGCAATGTAACACACTCGCGCAGAAAATTGAATACCTCCAGCTGAGCCCCTGATGATGATCTGTATTGATGCCAGAGGGGCCTCTTGCCCAATAAATGCCTAGTGTAGCGGGCACTGTGCCACTTAATTAAAAATAATGCCAAGGCTGTTACAGTGAGGGAGGAACAAGGTGTTCTGTTTTTTTTTTCGCCCGACATCTTCGCTCATACTGTTTCTCTGCATCGAAACACCGTGTACACACGAGACGAGGGTGTAGGGCTCCCTATCGGAGCACAATGCTTTCTGTTAAAAGATAATGTGACAATTTCTGACTTTGGGGACAGGCACAATGGGGTGTGAGTTTCAGTGCAAATCTTTGATTTGATATTAACACCTTAAGCTTTAGAAAAAAGCTCATGGCCATTTTCCACAGTACAAAGACATTTTAGAGGCTAAACCATTACTCAGTGGGGAAAATACCAGTAGAGCACCAACCTCGCAGCTTAAAGACCTTAAAGTATCTGCTGCTAATGTCTTGTGACAGTGACTGATACCACAGGATACCTTCAGCGGTCTGGGACGCTGGTCAGATGCAATATTGGGCGAGTCCTGGGTGGCAAGGTGGGCCATTGGCTGGCGCTCTTGCCTTACCGCAAGACGATTCCTGGTTGGCTCGGGTCTTTCTGTGTGGAGTCTGCATGTTCTCCCTGTGCCTGCATGGTTTTTTCCCTCAATCCAAAGCTATGCATGTTAGCTTCATTTATTTCACATGCCAGTATGTATTTGAAATGACCTCCACTTTGCAACCAACATAGGACTTCATCAGGGTCATTGTCAGCAGTAGCTCACTCACTGTGTTGCATTACACTCATGATTTGAAAGTGAGGGGAATGTGCAAAGCATGTTGGTCATAAAATCAGGAAACAATAAATCATCGAATTGAAATGAGGGGAAAAGAGTTTTTCTTTGTAAACACAGGATCTACCTCACATACCCACAACTCACCCCACCCATAACTAAGCCAATTTATGAACATACAATGTTCATATTATTCCTGAGGTGATGTTCTAAGACTGGGGTATTTTGTTGTGTTCATGCCATTTTAACTGTTTATTGTCTGTAAGAGTCTCGGGATCAAAGCTATCAGCAACTGTAATTTACAAAGTGGATTATAGCTTCTTAATCTCATCCCTCCTTAATTTTCATATGTAGGAAGAGCTCAAAACTATTCAAAACTAATTCAAGTACATAATCCTGTTCACATTACATCCAAAATGTATGTTGGCCGCAGAGTACGAAAAACCTTAAGCAGCATCTAGCCCTTGCAAAACAAACTAACCTGCTGTGAGTATAATCAGTTTCCTTTTCAGTTTCACTTGTGCACGGCAGCGCAGGATTATCTAGAGCCCTGACCCAAACATAAAGGTTTACTTTACCCTGTGCTGGAAGTGTGGTTTTTGTAAACAAGGCCATGGAGTTTGGACTGCACAGTAGCAGGTTTTGGTTGATGAACTCTGAAGCTTTACGCTCTTATAAACACAGTAATTGTTCATTGTCGTTTCCGATAACTTCCCCATGATTCATCTTGAGCCAACAGGCAGAGGATATCTGCATTTTAAAACGACAAATTGTATCTTTGTGTGCATGTCTGTGTGTAATTTCTCTGTCATACTCTCTGTTTACCCAATCCTCTGTAAAACTAGACAGGCCTGTCTTACACAGCTGTCCTTTCTTTTGGGCTTTTAAAGGAATTCCCTTGTTTTTTAAATGGAAACAAGGTTGTTTAAGGATACTGAGGTCATACAGCCCTAACAAGGTACACTCACCTGTTTGCTCTGAACACTCCCTCAGAGATTCCTCACATTCCTGAGCTTTAAGATATCTCTCCAAGGAAACTAGAAATAGGGAGCCCTTTGTGTGTGAGAATTTGTGTTTGCTTTTCATGCCAGGTTCAGATCATGTGAGTCACTTTGTGTGACTTCCTTTGTTGACTATTCAGTTCTAGAGGCTGCTCGGATGAAGCAGGACTGTTGAGTATATTTTTCTGTATCTGTTCCTTAAATATGTGACGTACGACTGACTGAGAGCTTTACAGATTTTGTGGATTCATCACAAGGTCAAAGTGTTATATGAAATCCACTCGACTGTACAGTCATGGCCAAAGGTTTTGAGAACGGCACAAGTATTGGTTTACACAAAGTTTGGTGCTTCAGTGTTTTTAGATCTTTTTATCAAGTGTTTCTATGGTATACTGATGAGAATATCAAATGTCTCAGATGCTTTTATCGATAATTACATTAGGTTTATGCAAATAATTAAGATTTGCAGTGTTGGCCCTTTCTTTTCAAGACTTCTGTAATCCACCCTGGCATGCTGCCAATCAACTTGTGGGTCAAATCCTGACTGATAGCAAGTCATTCTTACATGATCAATGTTTGGAGTTTGTCAGGATTTGCGAGATTTTATTTTATTTTTTTGCGAATTTGTATCTTGATTGATCACATGTTCTCGATCTGGTGACTCAGTCTGTCCTTGATGTTTTTCCTGGTGGCTTCTTTGCTGCCCTTCTTGACATCAATCCATCCTCCAAAAGGCTTCACTTCACTGAGCGTGCAGATGCATGCACCACCCGCCTGCTGCCATTCCTGAGCAAGCTCTGCACTAGCAGTGCCCCAATCCTGCAGCTGAATCTCCTTTAGGAGATGGTCCTGGCGCTTGCTGCAGTCATCTTACTAAGAGTAATACCCCTGCCTGCAAAGCAATAATGACTGAACATTTCCTTGCAGGTAACCATGGTAAAAAAAAACAAACCACCCTCTTTTTAAAGCTTGCATTCTGCTATTTGAACTCAATCAGCATGCCAGAGTGATCTGTGGCCTTGTCCTCTTCAACACTCACATGTGTTAATGATAGTGTCACTGAAATGATGTCAGCGGGTACCTTTGTGGCAAGGCTGAAATGAAGTGGATTTAATTTATTTTCATGACAACGAGAAACTGCAATAATTTACAATTACTCTGCTCAATCTTCATAACATACATATGCATATTGGCATGATAAAACTGAAGCAGGAAACCAAGACTTGTCATTCACAAAACTTCTGGTCACAACTGTATTAGAGGTGCAACACGAGTTTTTGTGTTAATGCATAATGGAAAACACAGGATTGTGGGAGACTTAGTTTTCAATTGACCTTTTGTCCAATTAACTGAAAGGTTTTGCTGTTAAAATGCTTAATAAACAACAGAAAGACACTTTTCCAATGCGGCATGACACAATAACAGTAAAGAGCAGGAGAACAGGTTTAAAAAAACTGACTTGTGATTGGGTTTCGCTTTCTTTCTCTCATGATGGGAAGTTATTAACTGCTTTTTGTAGAATTTCCCCTCAGGGAAATGTGCATCTCTCAAAGACACTTTTATTATTTAGCTTCTTTGTGAAAAAAGCATAAAAGGTGCCTGCGTACACTTTCCAAATACGTTATGAATGTAGGTGACAATCAAGTTGACGTTGGCGCTGTGGGAACTTCAGCAGTTTTGGACTGCGTGTAAACAGTTGCACATACGCTTATTTATAATAACAGGGTTTTAGTAGGATTTTATTTCAGCAGATGATGTGTCACCACACCCAAATGTGTCATGTGATCATATTTAGTTCGCTCAAGTGTTCAGATAGTTCTGATAAGTGCCAGTTTGCCCTCTAGTCCCACTCTGAAGTTTCATTTCATCAAGTTTAGTCTCTGCCATGTTCTAATGTTTGGTGTCAGTGTTACCAAACTAAGCAAGACAGCCAACAGCAACAGTTATTCTGAAATCTTTCACTGTTTCATTGTCAGCATATGCAGACGTGTCACCGTGGCATGGCACCAATTATTGCTATTGTCACGGAAGGAAAATGTTTGCCAAGACACTGTGGCAGGTCTACAGGGAGACTAAGTGTGTGTGTGTTTGGAAAACTCTGTGAGTCACCACTCGTGACTTTTGTAGTTAAATCACGACATTTTGGAGCAATGGCAGCAGATACTTGTGACACTCTTGCTAAAGATAACTGTCTTGTGTGCAACACATCTTCCTAAACATGTGCACAGTGCTGGGTATTAATGCAGTTTTGTATAAGAGCATGCAGTTCTTGTGCAAACTCTGCTTGTATGTAATGCAGGGACCTGCCCGGTTTATGTCAACACAAACTGCTACTTTAGTCCTCAGAGGTGTCATTTTGTTTGTTCTGAAGAGAGAAAGCTAATGTTAAGTGTGCGGTTGGTTTCTTTGAGTGTGAGCCAATCATTTAAAAAAAAACTGGAGTCACCATTATGTGTTTTTTGGGGACAGAAGTGATCATATTTGGGCAAAATCACTAAGTTATCACATATTGATAATAAAGTGAATTAACAGACTGTGGTTGTGGCTTCTGCAGGCCGTATGTTAAAGCATCCCTGGATAACTAATTTTCCCTGATGCATCTATTGGAGTGTGAGAGTGTGTGTGAATGCTTTAAAATGATAGTCTTTATTGTCATCATGCGGTTGATGCACACAATGAAATTAACTTGTGCAACCACTAATAGATCAGTGCTCACATCCACACACTGCAACCACACATAAATATGTTGCATCCACTCACACATTCACACATCAATATATTAAAAACATCAAACACATCAAAGCGTCCCGTTGCAGATTCCTGTGAACCTATAAAGTGCAATTGTAGTCTGCAGAAGGTAGGAGGGTTATGTGTGATGCCCCCGGGGATAAAACTGTTCTATAGTCTGGAGGTGCAGGCTGAGCATAAGGGAGCAGGGTGAAAGCATGATTGGCAGGGCTGCACAGAAAGGTATAGAATAACATAATGTGAGAATGCTTGAATAAGGCTTCGACTGTGCAATGTTGTGTAAGTACCAGTTCATGTAACATTTACATTTTACACAGATACCTGCTGCGTAGTGCAAACATAAAAATGAAATAATCCTAGAATTTCACACAACACAACACTTCTTAGCAAGTCAGTATAATTAACTGCACAACAATCCATATTATGTCAGATAAATGCATAAAAATTCTCCAGAAGTTACCAACATTACAAACATGGTGAAGAGGTGCAGGTCAGCGATCCTGTGGGGAGCAACAAATTCTTCCCTGATTCTCGATGATTTGTCCAGTTAATGCTAGAAATCTCTGTAGTGATGGACCCACCATGAGACTATAATTGCAGCCCCTTAGTGAGGCTAAAATGCTGCACCCTATACTGTGTTAAGTAGGTCAAAACAGAGAACGCAACAGTTACGAACTTGCTAGGTTGGCTTGTAATTCATCAGGACTATTCTGCCCATTTCCAGCATCATCTTGTACTAATAATACTTTTGTTTGTATTTGCACATTAATCTGTAGCAAGCTTGCTTAAACAGGCACTAGCAGGTCTGAATACTTTCCACTCTCTTCTACATTTTAATGTGATTTGATTTGTTGCTTATGGCTAAACCTATTCACACAGACCTTTTTTTGTCATGGGGCTGGCGCTGAAAGTCGGTCTGTGCTGTGGGAATGTTCAGGATGTAAACTGATGTGGTGACATCGACTGTGGTGTAAAAAGTGACCCTTTTGTCAACCTATTGCTGTTAAGCTCTTTGTGTGTTTTCTGAGACATTTGATACAGCTGCTTTTCTGGCATACCGATTGTGAAGTAGAGTGCAACAGTGCATGCCACGTGATGCAGGTATATCTGTTACCTAGATTGTGGTCCTTGTCACCGCTTCCTTTTCTTTCAGCCCTGATGTTTATATTTAATTCACTAAAAACCAAGAGCGTGAAAATGGAGTACGCACGCTTGGACCAGGACTCTTTAACATGTGTTTCCAGTCTATCGAGGCTGCGCACACTGGCCTTCATGTAGAGATTGAACTTTCAGCTTTTTCCCACTGTCAGTTGGGTTTGTGTTGATTAGAAAAGCTTAAGCACCTGGCAGACAGCACCCTCAGAGCTGGAGAGAATGTCTCTGCACGGCTGTCTGACTGGCGGTTCAAAACAAGACAGGGGGCAAGTTAGGGCAGGGAGGAGAGGTGTGTGTGTGTGGGGTATTTGCATCTGTTTGATTCCCATGAAGCAGTTCTAGGAAGAGTCGCATCAGCGCTAGATTGTGTCAGTGTGTGTGTAGTGTGCTCTATGTAAAAGAGTATTTTTAGTGCTCTGTGAAGCTGAGCAACATGTCTGTCCTCCTAGTCCTTGTTCCTAGCATAAGCAAATTTCAGTATTTCTCACATGACCTCTATTTAGGCTAAAAAATGAGAATGGTAGCCTGGACAGTGTGAGTTAAAAAGCATGTGGAAATAAAATTGTTTGGAAACATAATCAACACCAAAATCAAAACACTTCCATCTCCATGTTTTCATTCTTGGACTCAAAAGCAGTTTTGCATGAGTCACAGTTCAAAAGAATCCTTATCTTATTGATCCTAGTGCAGCGCTGCAGGTGCTGCCTTTGCTAATTGCTGATTGACTACACCTGATGAGGTGTGTATTAAGCTTTGCAGACTGGACACTGCTTGTTCTGCTCTCTGGGTTGCAGCAGTTTTTTTTTAAAAGCAGTGGTTAGCAAGGAATGTTTAAATAAAACCCATTTTCTTACAACTCTGGCGTCAGTCTCCACCTTTTCAGGCAGGTCGTAACAATATCTATGACAGAAACTAAGAGAAAGCATAATAGGGGTCGCAGGGGTGTGTGGTTGTTAGCCATGTTGCTTCACAGCCAGAAGGTCTTGGGTTTGATTCCACTGACTGGCTCGGACCTTTCTCTGTGGAGTTTCACCAGGCGCTCTGGCTTCTTACCACACTCCAAAGACGTGCAGGATTCCTACCTGGTCATGGATGTGAATGCAAGCATGACACTGCAACACACCGGCAACATGTGTAAGGTGTGCCCCGCCCCTCACCCTGCAGTAGCTGGGATGGGCACCTGGAAGAGAAATGAATAGGCCTAACATTTTAGGAATTTAGGACTCGTGAATCTCTCCTGTAGTTAGCCAAACTGTGGAAAGCAACATCACTGAAAGCTAATTTTTGTACTTCAATTTTACAGTCTTGCTGGAAAACTAAAGCTTGGGTTGGTAAAACGTTTGAGAGCAGCATACGAACACTTGCTGCAGCCTTCCTGCAACTCCAATGATCTAAGAGGAAACTGGACTCCAGCACCTCTCCTGGCCTCTGTTCAGGTTTTAGAAAATTCTGAGGCTTTAATCAGTCACCAGACTCTTCAGAGCAGATCTGATGAAGACCAGAAAGTAGTGCGAAACGAGTGAAAAACCTCCAAGAAGGGTGTCACATTCAGTCCCACAGCAAGTTTCTCTCTTTTCCAAATTTCTATCTTCTGTGGCTTTAAGTGATGGATGTCCCCAGATGTCAGTCAGATTCACTGTTAGCTGTAAGGTTCTGGTTTAAAAAATAAAACAAAACAACTTTGTGCTCGGAGAGGTCCTGAGGATATTTTAAGAATTAAAAAAAAAAATCAAATCTAGAGCCAATCTGGTTGTAGTTTGTTTGGAGTAACATGATGATGCAACACATATCCTGAACCCTCTGTTTACTCCCAGTGAATTTACAAAAACATATTTGCCAACAGATGCTTGCTTGTTTAAAATGTTCTACTTTAAATCTACTCTTATTTACATGTCAGAAGCATTTAATTCCCCCCTTGAGCCCCCCCCCCCCCCCCCCCCCCCCTCCCCCCCCCCGCCCCACCCCAAACCCGC
>VOQJ01022728.1:14027-26958 GCA_015052665.1 Apistogramma diplotaenia | reverse complement strand
AAGCATTTAATTCCCCCCTTGAGCCCCCCCCCCCACCCCCCACCCTTCTCACTGGAGGCAGAAGACTCAAACTGGAATTATGTAGTATTGCATCCATTTGCTTTAGTTTGTTTATCCAAATCTGAGATGTAAACATCAGTTTGGGGGGTTTATACGTAATCACCACCACTATCAGCCCATTAATACATCCAGCATCTGCACAATCCAGCAGTGACAGATGGTGTCTTTTAATATGCTGGTGATTAATACGGGCTCTGTTATGGTATGACAGGCGAACTAGTGATAATATGAGCCCGTTATTATCGTGCACTTGTGTCCAACCATGGTAAAAGGTTGACTTTACTTCACACATGTACATCGGCTTTGCATTGTCTTCAGCAGCCAGCTCTGTTACACCAGTGATGCTTTTACTCGCTCATATGTGCTGGTTGCACACGTGATCCGTCTCTATTCTTGTAAGACTCACTGCGTTGGATCCCTCACCATGGGAGCATTTTCCATTTGCTCATATGTCATGCCGGCTCAGCACACCAGGAAGTGATGAATAAAAAAATAGAAGAAAAGTGGAACGATTAAAGACAAAATAGTCTTGCCAACAGAGATGTGATGCTGTAAGAGCTTTTTTGAAAAGTATTTGGTGCCTCTGCAGGTAGCAGCACTTAACAGTTATCTAAGAAAGACTTGTGTCATTCTCTGTATTCAAGCTGCGTAGTAACAAATTTAATTGTAGTGTTTCTGGAAACAATGGGGAACATTTTTCACATGGGTGACCATGTGCTGTGGAGCTGCGGGCCTGTTCTAAACATGGTCTCAATCTTGTTTTAGGAGTCCTTTATTTCAATTACACCCCCTTGTGGCAAACTATTGAACTTTTATATCTAAAATTGAATGCAGTGGTTTACACAAGCAGAACATCCGCAGTTTGATTCTGGGAGGAGATACAAATCCCTTTGGGGTTGTGTCAGCACGGGCATCTGGCAATTTACAGAAAAGTACATTTTTTAAAAAGCTGCAAAGTTACCTGGTGTGGTTATTCATTGTGAATAATAGAGCAGCTGAAAGTAGCTTTATACTGTATATCTTAATGAAGTCAGAGGAAGAACAGAAATTGACTGTGTTTTTAGAGTTCTGTAATGAACATTGTATATTTTAACAAAGAGGTGGTGTGTTGTTTACTGGAGGCACCCCTGATGCCTTTTTTCCTAAAATCCCTGGCAACAGCTCTCACTTTGCTTTAATGTTTACATGTTTGATTTCTGCATCCTTACTGACCAATCCTGGCTGAGCTAGTCTGCAGATGGGGCAAAACAGTGGGATTCTGGTATCTTACTGAGCATTGACACGAAGGGGGGGGGGTGACATAGTGGAAGAGAGGCAGGAATTAGGCTGCTGAGGATTAGTGTCTGAGCTCTGGTTGTGTATTGGCTGTAGAGACATTCTCTGCTTGGCTGGGGCCTGAACTGACAATAACAGGAACAATAGTCATGCTGTCTTGATTGTTCCAGGATTTATGAATTTTTGAATGGATGGTCTGCTTCTGTAGATCAAAGTTTGCTTCTTTCTTCTTTTTTTTTTGCCTTTTTCTTTAACATAACTTGGGCATACGTCTGGTAGACCTGCTCGGTTTTTCAAGACCATGGTGGTGCTTTTGTCTAACTCCAATACTAATTTTCACTGCTTTCCAACAGTTTCCAAGCGAAGGGGTGAGTGAGAGCAGCATAAAGCACATGTCGCTGTTTGATCCTATCAGTCTAAGATCCAAGCTAAGTGCTTCTGTCCATATTGTCTTTACTGATATTATAAATGACCACGGCAGGCTGGATCAACTCATGACGGGCAATAAAGAAATGAAAGTGTTGTCATTAGATACCATAAAAACTACAGTCGTGCGATAATATTTACTTTGCTGATATATAAAATGCTGTGATTCTTTGTCCTACAGTAGCTACAAATGAAAAGAGACCCAGAATTTCAGGTTTGCATTTTGGGATCTTTTACACCAGAGCATATGTGATGCTTTTATAGAAGCTGAAGGGAGAAATTAGCTTTGACTGTTAAGCACATGGTTATTTCCAGCATGGTCTTAAAGTGAGAGTGCTGGGAGCATAGGTAGCTAAATGTGGAGCAGCTGTCACTGTTACATAAAACTTTCTTGGAACGCTGTTAGTCCGACAATCCCAGACTGTGCCATGAGGGCACTGCAGGTATTGCACATGCCAAGTGGATGGAAAGCTATAGTGCATTATGTTTAATTATGTGTGGGGTTTTTTTGTTTTAATTCACATTGGATTCATGAAGAGAATATAGTTTTGCACTTTCTTAGTAAAATCTCATTGATCTGAATGTGTATTTTGCATTGCTTCCATTGTCTGAGATGCCATAGCAGTTTAATTAGTATCCTTCTCACCATCTCTGTAAATGATACTTAGGGATAAAATACTGGGCATATGTTGCTGCTGGCAGATTTTTGATATGATAATCCCTTCTTTAGGATCATTATGTCTAATCCTGCACAAGAGGAACTGGAGTTCAGCCTGTTCAGTTTGCACTCATGTGTTAACCCTCAAATATTTACTGTTCCTGTGCTTAAATGTACCTGACAGTCACCTGAATGCTATCCTGCTGTCCATATGGCCCCCTCAGCTACTGTAACAGTAACAGAGCTTTGAGTTGATCCGGGCTGATCTCCTCTGCCCACCTCTCTTTTTTTCTTTTTAAGCTGGCCAAAAGCTAGACCGCGATGACAAGACCCCAGCACCCCCATTGTTGCAGGAGAATGTGTTCATTGAGACCAGCAGACCCAAGTATCTGGAGGACCTTCACACCGAGGCACAGCAGGGATTGAAGATGATGCAGGAGGAAGGTATAAAACCAACCAGTGATACAGGCAGTTCATGTGTGCACTACATTAAAATTGTTCCACATGTTTTTCCATAATTAAAAATGACCATTGTGAATCTGTAAATATTGTTTTTGCAGAAACCAATAATGGAGTGGAGTACCAGGATAGTGAAAGCACAATTGTAGGTGACCCAGTGCATGCATCTCTTGTTTGCTTCATGCCTTTACAAGTCTCAACCTATAGCACATATTTGTACCACAACTTTAAAAAAAATCGTCATTAATATAAATTATGCTTCTCCTTTTGTCAGTCGATGATGACGGTCCAAACAGATGGGGAAAGTGCAGGGTTTATGACAGACAGCACCATTCCTGACACGTCATCTGTTGCCTCTGTGCAATCATCAGTGTCCACAAGATCCTCCCGCTCTGGACTCACCAGGCAAGGTAAGTTAACCATAAGCCAAAACACTATTTATATCCACCCTTTGTCATTACACAGCATGTGGTAACATGCTTGCATAAAGTACTTAATTGATGGCATGTAGCTGAAAGGATGAATGATTTAATTGATTACAAATATATGGATTTTTTTTCCATTTTATGACTGTTGAAGATTGACCATCTTTCCTCTGTACAGGTTCAACATTCAGACCTTTAAGCTCTGGGAAAAAGTCAGAAAAGACCAAGGGCAGAAGACGACACAGGAAGACAGTTGTGGGTATCCCACATCATGTTCAGAGAGAGCTGGGTATGCTAATCTTTACTTACTTACTTACATAGTCCAACTATATAAACTATGAAGGACTGTCCCTGTCAAAGAAGGTTATGTTGCAGACTTAAAGAAAGAAAATCAGTGCATGCATAGAAATCTTGATTCTGAAAGGCTGCAATCTTGTTTCCAATCAGGTCTGGACAGAGTTGACTGGGCACTGACGCCAAAGTTAGATGAGGAACAGCTTTTTAATGGCGAGACAGATTACAGCCAAAGTACAGACAGACAACAGATGACATCAGAGTCAGAAGTAGGAACCAGTGCCAAGGTTCCGGACATCAGCATTATCCAGCCTCTCAACAAAGAAAATGTCAAGCAGCTTGGGGCTGCCCATGCTCGTCATAGAGATGACCTGGCCCTGCTAAACCGCCTGGGTTCTGCCTTGGAAGATGATCAGAGACCTCGGTCTTTGGCTGTTCCTTGGTTAACCACTGCTTCCAGCCTTCAGCAGGAGCTACCAAGCCCTGTCATGTCCATGTCACCCCAGGCTGCTTACATGTCCAAAATCATTCCCAATGCCATCTTGCCACCCTCAATCGATGTGGTGGAAATCAGCCGTGGGCGTAGTCGCAGCAGTGTTCGCACTGTCAGCAAAAGCAACCTGGTGTTGTCTAGCCCAGCTCCGTCCCGTGCTTCTTCTAGAGCCTCTTCAGTGAGAACCACCTCCTCCAAAGTGTCAACCATCACGTCTGCCTCTCGCAACATTCCTCCAAATCTGTCCGACACATCTTGTTGGAGCAATTCTGACTCATCCGAGACCTTGGTGTCTGACTCTTCAACCATATCCAATAGCAGCACCCCAAAGCAAAAGAGGTCTGAGAATACTAATGCTTCTGCTAAGATCAACAAAGTTAGTGTTCAGTCCTCTATCAGCAAGTCCCCCAAATCCACCTCCAATGGCAGGCTCATTGTAAGAGGAGATGAGGGTAAGAAAGATGGACAGTTTGCACGTAGCCTGTCTGTCACGAAGCCAAAAAGGGCTCCTCCTCCTCCAAGCCGCTCCTATTCCCTCCACAGCAGAATGAAGCGACAGTCACGTTATCCGGGAGAGGTTCAGATCGTGTTGGGAGAAAATTCTCTCCACAGCAACTCAGCCCCAGGTGAGGAAAATGAACAAGACAAACTTGGATCTTATCCCTCCAAGATCCTAGACAGTCCTGGTTACCATGCTGACACCAGTTCTCTGGATGACTCCACTGGCTCTTCATCTGTCAATCCCTTTAAATCTCAGTTGGAGGCAATGAAAATAGAGAATGCTAAAAAGGATGTAGAAACAGTTTCGCAAAAGAAGCAGGAACCACCACAGCTTACAAAACAACCCAAGAGCTCACCTTCAAAGCACAAGAAAGGTTTTATAGCAAAAATTAACAAGATATTTTCTGGATCCTCTTCTGTGTCACCGCCTCGAACACAGCCCTCTAAATACAAGTCCACTGAGGAACGCAAACTTGATTCAAATGACGCAGTTACTGTCAGTCCCTCTGTGCAAGCCTTGATAGAACTTTTTAACATCCCTCCCCCACCTAAAATCCGTGCACCTCCACCTCCTCCCCCTGAGGTATGGGCTCACAGTTTGCGTTCATGCGAGCTTATCTTGGGACCCCCGGCCCCTGGCAAGACGTACGCCATTGCAAAGAAGAATCCAAAGGACAGGAGACAACAGAGACAGTCTCCTCCTGTAGCTACCGAGGAGTCAGCAAAAAGCTTGGTGGTAGAAAGAAAGCAAAAAAGTCCATCCGTGACAGTTAATGGATCGCTACATGTGCTAGAAGCAAAGAAAGTTCAAGAAAGTGGGATTTTGAATGCAGAGATTTACAGAGATGGCAATGAAAGACTGACTCAGAATGTAGATGTGAATGGACATAGTGAAGATGAGAAAGGGAAAGTAAGTGATGTGTTGAATAGGATGATAGTGAAGGCTGTAGAAAAACGAGAAGAAAGGCTTGGAGTAATGAAAGAAGGAGCCGCTAAGAAAACGGCCAACCAAGCTACAGAGTCAAAAACTACCACTGATACATTATCTGCCATTTCATTAGTTCGCGTTTCTCCAGTACACCTTCGTTCCCAACCCCTCCCCACACAGATCAAAGAAGTTGTTTCTGTTACATCAGTAAATGTTGCATCGCCTGAGTCTTTCTGGCCCCCTCCACCACCAGCACTGGCACCAGTTAACCCCGGTGGCCTCAATGAAATAGATTTTCCCCTTCCGCCGCCCCCACTGTTTGGTGATGATTTGCCAGTTAGATCTGTTCAGGAGCCACCAAAGTCCTCTCTCGGTGGTCACTCCTCTCGCACAACGGCATCTGTTATATCAGTAGTGAAAACGGAAAGTGTTAAGGTGATCACAGGACCTGAACCTCAGAAGTCCAGTATGTCTCAGGTGGCAGCATCTACACCCCTGAATATCCCTCCTCCCCCACCATATACAGCTCCCCCTCCACCAAATACAGAGGTTCTACTTATTCCGACTAATGAGGTATCTCTGAAACTTAAAGAGGTTTCTCCACCACCACCTGTTGAGTTTGGTCATGTAATACCCAAAAAGCTGCTTGCACCTGTGATTCAAGATGTACCCCCACCTGTTAAAGACATCTCCTCCACACTGGTTACATTAGTATCTCCTTCACCAGTTAAAGAAGTCTCACCTCCCCTGCTTGTTGAGGTCCCCCATCTGCCTCAGAGAGAGGTGTCTGCCTCATCCTCAGAAGAGGTTGCTCCTCCATCTTTTCAGGAAAATACACGTCAGTCCTCTGAAGAGGCTGAACCCAGCATCAAGTTCACTCCACCACAAAGTATTCCACCTCCACCACCCCTGCCATCACACCCACAGTCATCAGAGCAGAAGATTAAGCTTCCACAAGAGAACATATCCTTCGAATCTGAACCTAACCCTAACCTTTCATCTATCAGTATTCTCATGCCCCCTCAGAATATTCCCCCTCCACCTCCCATAGAGCTTCTCCACCAGCCTAAGGTAGTAGCCCCAAAAACTGATGTTCTGCAAAACCAAGAGGCCCCAAAAAGTGACATTCCAACAACCCAGGAGGCCCCACCACCTCCACCTGAAGTCCAGATACCACCACCACCACCTGAAGTCCTAATACCACCACCACCACCACTACCTGAAACGTCTTCACCAAAGACTGAGGAACCTATTCCTTCTGTACCCATAAACATTCCTTTACCTCCACCCTTACCAGTTCAGGGTGATGCCAGCATTAAGCACCAGCCTATTCCTTTGAGTACAGCAAATAAAAGCCAAGAGCAGATTTCTGCCCCTGTTGTACAAGAAGAACCTATGTGCATTGTCACCCCTTCCCTCCTGCAGATGGTCAAACTGCGGTCTGTCAGCAACAGCCCTGAGCCCCCCAAAACTGAAGCGCAACCACAGGCTGAGGTCACAGTCGGCAATCAGGTCCCATCCTCATCTGTCAATGCTGAGGCTCCTCAGAAGCCCATCAGAAGATCTCTAATCATGACCTCTCCCGCACCCATCCCTCCACCTGAAACAGTTCCTTCACAGCCGACTCTGCCCAAGTCCCAGTCTGATGTGGTTCCACCTGTAACTTCATCTACAGTCAACTCCCCTAAGAATAAGGCTTATCCTGCTGCGAACCCCACCCGTTCCATGAACCTACAGGAGGCCATCCGCATGAGGACAGCAGCTAGATCAAAAGAAAGTCCTGCATCTCGCCTCAGCTTGCCCTCACCAACATCACCATTAGACCTTCACAAATCACCCAGCAGTACTGCAAGCTTTATCTTCTCCAAGAGCAACAAGAAGGTTGTCCTTGATTCCAAGCCGGTGCTGGGGGCCAAGGAAGATGTACAGAATGTGATCAGTACAGCAGATAAGGGAGTCAAGGTGCCACCACCTGTTGCAAAGAAACCCAAAGCAATGGGCACAGAGGTTGAGACTAGTGAAGGCATGGACCAAACTGCAGAACAGGAAACACAGCAGGAGAGCATCAAAGGTAAGATAGATTAGCCCAAAATTTTAAATGGGCATGCAATGCTTGACCAATAGAAATGAAGAATGATGGGGTGTGGCACAAGCTGTACATGTAAAGATCATGAGTGGATGCAAATAATGACAGTACAGATTGAGCAAAGGGACCAGTGCAATGCAAGTTTTGGGCCATCCACTCACCTTAGTGGTCAGTGCAGTGCATGCTGCTCTCTATGTGAAGGGGCACATTAGCAGTTTGCCATCTTTACCACACACTGTAGTTTGCTAGCGTTTGCTAATAGTAGGCAACGAAACATTGCAGCAGATGCCTTGATTGTAATTTTATTATATTTTGCATTTATTTAATTGTGAACCAAGTTTGCTCAACGAATTAGTTTTTAGGGGAAATAAATGCTTTGGGAAATATCTTACCCAACCATCTTGGGATATTTTTTAATTTTGCACCAATTGACTAACACTGTCACCTACTTCATCCAAATAGCTCATATTATTTTGTACAACCCTTCTGGATGCAGGCAGACTAATTCTTTACACGTTTCCTACTTCAGATGCTGCAGAGAAAACAAATGAGACAGCTGGTACTGTTGGAGGAGTGAAGCCATCAACATGATTGTGAAGACTGAAGGAGAACCATGCAAGTGTGTGTGTGTGTAGGGGGTGAGAAACTGGATTTGGATAGATGAGCTGCTTCACTCAGAAACTGCTTTTTGAAAGGTTTTGGAGTTTCAATTTAATGGTGTGGGTCCTAATTTTCTTAAGATCTCGTTTTACATTTTATAAAGAGTTGTATATTTTGTTTATCAGAGGGTATTTGTTGCCCTCTAGTGTCAAATAGTGATTGTACCACTTTAACGTCCTGCTGAATCAAACCTTTAGTCAGTACTTGGAACAATGGGACTTTTGGGCGCTCATCTGTAAATATAGAAACATTATGTTTATTTAACATATCCAATAATGGTGGATTTCTTTTACAGAGCTATGCTCTGTATATTTTCCAAGAGTTTCCACACTAATTGTATTTGTTCCAAAAACATTTAATTATCTTAAGTTATTATTTCCTGTCATGTTTAGAGGACGACCTCTACAGACAGACTGTCTTCTTTGCAATGTCTGCTAAAGAATAAAGGTTAAAAAATCTGTTTGCATAGCTCTAACACATATCCAAATTTATGTTTTCAAATTCCACACACAGGTCACACACTAAAATGATTATAGTGCACATTTTCTACTACTTTAGTTACAGATAATGGAGGCAATGCCTTTATTCCCAGTTATGGCTTCAACTGTGGGGTATTTCTGTATTGAACTATAATATATTTCAAACTGGTTTTGCAAACAACTGTAAGAATCATTTATAAAGAAAAATTAAAGATTTATTGATAAACTGAATTGTTGTATTGTCCGTCTCTTCATCCTCACCTCTGACTGACACAATAGGATAAACATGAAAACCCACTCTGGAAAACTGGAAATAAAACTGGGATCAACCACTTAAACTCATTAGCATTAAATAGCTGGAACATTAATTTTGAGACGAGACACTCATAATATCATGGCTCCACTGAAGCACAAGAACCAAACAAAGGTGAGGGAGCCAACAAAATATAGTCCAGCTAAAAGTGTAAAAGTTTGTGGTTGAATTAAAGTATCTTTCTCACAGCCTTTGCAAAGTGAAGAACTTGGGAATGAAATCCACCACATTAGCACAAGAATTTTCATTGCATACTAAATGATTTAACCTTCAAGCTCCATTAATGTTGACAACAGAATTTACTTTCATAGAATGGAAATGCTTTTTAAAGGTCAAGAGTCATGAATGGCAACAGGCAGGTAACTGCATTTTCATATTTTATTGAAATGAGTCAGCCTTTGGTAATGCAGAACTTCATTAGTCTTGAGGGAGCGTACTTGATTAACTGATCAAACACTACCTCCAAAAAAAATACCACGTCATCTCCTCGCCATCTTCTACATCCGCCAGGCTGCTGTCACTCTTCCACTGCACGTCAGGTGCCATCCTCCTCCTCTCCTCTTTTCCCGCACGTGTCTTGTTTTCTTCCTCATCTTTAGAGTCACGTGTCTGCACATCAACTTCTGATAGCGACACCTGCTCCAGCTGCATCCTGTCATTAATCGTTTCACTTTCCTTTTGATTCAAATGGATCGCTTCCTCCACATCAGAGACTTCATGTTCGCGTCTCTCATCTCTCTCCTCTAAATCCCTTTTTTCATATAGCGATCCCTCTTCCCTCAACTCATTTAAATTCTTTACCTCAGAATCATTCCACTTGCCCTTTAAGACCCTCTCCCTAAAACCAAATCCATCTAAATTAAGTTTTAGCATCCCTCCAAATGTAAATACATTTTCTTCTTCAGCATCATCATACTTTACTCCATCTACATTTCCCCAAAACATGCTATGACTCTGCATCTCATCGGTGTAATGATTTATGGTCTTCTGTTCTTTTCTTGTGCTGACCAGAGGGAGGCTGACTGGTAGAGACTGGTCCTCTACTGTGTACGGCTGATCTGAGACCAATAATGATGCACTGCTGACGGAACCTTTGGAAAAATAAATAAATCACTTTAAATGTTTTAATTGTTTAACAGATTTTATGTATTTGGTCCAAAATAGAAAATTCTCATTCCCATTTTCAGAGGCTCAAAAGTAATTGGAAAAATTAATTGATGGGCAGTTTCGTGTCTGGGTGCGGCCTGTTCCTTCATAATTCCATGATGAACTAAGCTAATAAAAGATCTGGAGCTCCAAATGTTGCACTTGCATTTGGTAGCCATTCACTGGATTTCTTAATATTAAGTCCAGAAGTTTTCAGTGTAAGTAAGGAAGGTCATGAAAAACCAAAATAACACTATCAGAGAGATAAACTCTTTAGGAGCGTCCAAATGAACAACCCCATACATCCTTAAAAATAATACATTGGCCAGCACCATAACACCCAAAGGCCTGAAAGACCACAGCAGACACCCAAAGTGCAACAGCTATAATACCTCAAAATGATACATATCTTGAATTAAAAACAGAAAGTCTGTCAAAGTCAAATCCTGTTTGATTTAAAACTACTGCAGTGTTGTACAGGTGATACAATTACAGGAAATCATGAGTCCTTGTGTAATCAAAGCTAAAAAAACAAACAGAAAAAAAGTGTTACAGACCTTCCATCATGGGTCTCTGGGGCTTAGGTGTCACACACTGGGACTCGCAACATTCACATATGGAGTCATCACCAGTGAGGGCCCTCCACCTGTTATATCACAGCTATAAATCAATCCCCCTGGAAACAGCTGAACAACCTACAGTTCTGGTGCTGTAGCAGCTCACTGATGCTCACCTGTTGTCTCTGTAGGTGCAGGATTTGTGCACGGGACTTGCATCCTCTGATGTCACAACTAACCTGCAGTGAATCCCGACCTAAAACAGAAACAGGATGATGTTGCAGCTTGTTGAGCTTCATAAACTGAGAGAATCAAAGCTGCTCCACTCTCACCTCAGTGTTTGGGTCAGCAGTAAACTGGAAGGCCCGAAAGGAAAGTCTCAGGGTCTTGTCTGTCCGGGAAACGAAGTGAGATGCTGTCAGGTCCTGCTTGCTGTCCAGCATACAACTACAGATATGAATGACAACAATATGAACACCCAGGAGACTGTTAACACATTGACATCAGCATTTAAGGGGACTAAGTTATCCTATTTTATGTGGACCTACACCACATTTCTATTCCTTGTCACACATCCTACAAACACACAAAGCCACAGACACACCCTTTGCTCCACATTCCACAATACACACCCAAAGTTGTCTATGATGTTGTATTTCAGGGATGATTTAGAGCCACTAGATGGGGTTGCATAGCAGCTACTGATGTATAGTTTTCCTCCAGCAGGCAGCAGAGGAGCAGATACCTGGATATTAATCTTTTGCCCCAGCTGGTAGACATAAGAGCTGGCCGGTCTGCTCCATGAATCTAAAAGTCAGTTGAATGTGAAGCATCATAAAAAGTCAGCTATTTAACGTTTGCCAAAGTCTGTTCTGGTGAATAATGCCGCAGCCCATACCATCCATCAGTGTGATCTGGTAGTTCTTGTGACGACTTTTCAGCCGTTTACGGAAAACAACAGTTTCCCATGTTGGCTGGACTGCCAGCTGGTGCACATGATGGTCCCTGTGCAAGATAGGTGATTGTAAATACTGACCCAATCTACACTGTAAAGCAAACCAGCATGTCTAACCTTGGGTAACGGCATTCAATATCGACAGCCATCCGGTACGCTCTCCCCGGGAATCGTTTTGGCGATGGCTCATAATAGAGCACGTATTTATAGGCCAGATAACCGTGGAGCATCTGTCAGGAAAAGGCAGAAATTGTGAACATTACATTTGTAGATCCAGAGCGCGGAAGCAGGTGCCGCTCATCTTACCTCACGCACTCCATCACACGCTGTCAGGGGATACGTGAAGAGCAGGTCACCGTATGGCCTGAGAACCCCGTTGCTTTTACAGCTGGTGCCTAATACCAGTTCCTGTGCGCCTGCGCCCAGACCGTAAAAAGCCGGTTTGATCCTCAGGACAAAGTCAGATGTGGAGCAGGTTAAAGAGACGTCTGGGAGATGAGCAAAGTCTGACTGGATCTTTGCCTCAGGCTTCCCTGGACGCATGAGTCTAACTATCACCGGAGCTGAAGTGGAATAGGACCATCGGTAACCGCGTTGAGGCGCAGGTGGCGTGCTGGCAGGCAGCCACCGGCTGGACTTTCTGTCTTTCGCTACTGGCAGTTTGATTGGTTTGGTTCTTGGAGCTCCCACTGTGAAACCCCTTTTCCTTCTCGTAAAAGGAGATTCATACGAGTTCACTGCAGAGGTTAGAAGGCTAAGTGATAAAACGCTCCACAAAATAAAGAGATGCCACTTTGTTTTCATCGCAACAGAAGGACAGCTGTTCTTTCCTCTTCCCCTTTCAATCCGCGCGTAAAAACGCCGCGTCACGGCTGGAGGCAATTAGAGGCGATCAGCCAGCAACACGCTGGTAAAGGGGGCAAGTAAATCTGCGGCATTTGAGCTACTTAAAGAAACCAGTTTTACTTAGATACATTTATTAGCGTAAAATATTTTTTACAATTTTAATTAGAAAACACGCTTTAATTGTGGTTTATTCACTTACAGGAGTTTGTTCTTTATACGAAGTTGTGTGTTTTAGCGATGTTTCAAAGAAATAGAAACTTTATTCGCTGGTTTGACAAAGTTTATTCACAAATTTAAAAATCACATCTCTCTCACAGACAGACTCGGGGGGGGGGGGGGGGGTAATTTAATATTTAAAATCCCAGCGGGA
>VOQJ01022710.1:0-11543 GCA_015052665.1 Apistogramma diplotaenia | reverse complement strand
AGAAACTGATGCTGATTTTAAGTTTTTCAAATTAAATCCACATTTCCACTAAAGTTGATCACTTCCAGATGCACTAGTTCCCCCCCCCCTTGACATGCATTTATTTACTCTGTGTTTTACTGGATATAAACATGCTGGAAGATACGTGTCCAGCTGTGTTTTATTCCCACCACATTTAAATGGTTCAGGACATCAAACAAGTTTTAATAATTAGTCAAAGATAACCGGAGTTAATACAAAAAAATAATTTTTTAAATGATGAGTTTGTTAATTAGGGGAAGAAAGAAATCCTAACCTACCTGGCCCTGCATGAAAAAGTGATTTCCCCTTAAATCTTAAATCATGAATATACTGTGATTAACCACATTTTTTTGGAAAGTTCAGTTTCTGGCCTGATTACTGCCAGTCGTGTTGAATCAAGAAATCACTTAAATCAAACCTGTCTGACAAAGTGAAGCAGGATAAGAGATCTCAAAAAGCAACACATCATTCCATGATCTAAGGAAACTCAACCTTCCCAGAAGTTACTCCAAGAGCACATCAATGACTCATCCAGGAGGCCACGAAATAACCTAGAACATCTAAAGACCTGCAAGCCTCACTCAGCTCATAGGTCAGAGATGGGAGAAAAATGGCATCCATGGGCAGTTTAAAGGAGAAAACCACAACACAACACAACTCTCGCATTTTGATGATTTCCAACACTTTTGGGAAAAAATTCTGTGGACTGACAAGACAAAAACCAAACCTTTTAGAAGGTCTGAGTCCTGTGACGTCTGGAATTAAACTAACACAGCATTTCATAAAAGGACATCACACCAGCAGTCAAACATGGTGGTGGTAGTTGATGGTCTGGGGCTGCTTTGCTGCTTCAGGATGACTTGCTGTAAGTGAAGGGACCATGAATTCTGCTCTCTACCAGAAAATCATGAAGGACAATGTCCGGACATCAATTCATGCCCTTAAGCACAAGCTCACATGGGTTCCTGAGCAAGACAATGATCAGAAACACACCAGCAAGTCAACCTTTGAATGTCTCAAACAAACAAAACAGGTTTTGCAGTGGCCAAGTCAAACTCTGGACTTAAATCCAATTGAGATGCTTTGTCATGAGCTTAAACAGGCCGTTCATGCTGGAAACCCTCCAATTTGATGGAATTGAAACAATTCCACAAAGAAGAGCAGAGATGTGAAAGACTCATTGCCAATTATTGCAAATGGTTGATTGTAGTTCTTTCTGCCAAAGATGGCACAACCAGTTATTAAAATTCTCTGAATGTCTGAAACACTTAAGTGTGAGAAATATGCAGAAACCTAAGAAAACAATAAGGGGGCAAATACTTTCTCACTGTATTTCACAGACGACAAAGGCTCCCCGCCATCTTGACCACTACTTCTGTTTTCACTGAATTAGTGTGATGTTGTCGAATTTATAACTTCCTAAAGCTCAGGCATGTCAAACTCGCGGGCCGCTTCCGGCCACGCCCCCTACATCCGGCCGTGCATTGGCGTTAAAAATATGGTACAAGTAGGCCCTTTAAGTTACTTTTTTCACATTCTACTTTCTCCTCCAGTTAAGAGGGTTGAGCGGAATGCCATAAAAGTAACTTAAAGGGCCTACTTGTACCATATTTTTAACGCCAATTCACGGCCGGAAGTAGGGGGCGTGGCCGGAAGCGGCCCACGGGCCGCGAGTTTGACATGCCTGATCTACCTAAACATCCTTTTCAGCAAGAACATCATATTTCCCATTTATTCTAAAGGTGGAGGTGTACAGCGTTAAAGTCGCTTGCACTGTGTCGTCTCGTTTCGCCCACACGGCCATGACTTCCAAAGCGCTCAACAAAGACAACTCATCCCAGGAAATCTTCTTTGAAGTGGATTTGCCCAAGATTGCCTTCATCACCAACTTCAGCATGTCAGTAAACAGTGCAACACTTTTGACAATGAGCACAGAGCAGATCTTCTAATTATAACATCTATACTCGTGACTCACAGGGAAATCGAGGGTCAGGTGTATGTCGGGGAGGTGAAGGAGAAAGAGAAAGCCAAGGAGCAGTATGAGAAGGCGGTCTCTTCTGGACAGACTGCTGGGCTCATCAAGTATATTGGAATGAAGATGTCACCAAATGTTATAAGGCTGACCATTGCACCCTCCACCCCAATAGTGTAATCCATTCTTTCATTGCAGAGCTTCTGGAAGAAAGATGGAAAAGTTTTCTGTATCTGTAAACATTGCTGCCAAGAGCAGCGTGACTTTCATTCTGACCTACGAGGAGCTCCTCCAGAGGAAACTGGGCAGTTATGAGATCTTGACCCGAGTTAAAATAGAACAACCGGCGCAGGAGTTTCAGGTAGGACTCACTCTGCACTTTCACCTTTTTCTCATACTGATTAAAAATGAGCTGTATGAAGTAATTACTGAGACTTTATGGCAGAATGATTGCTTCATGTGCATGCATACATGCACGCGTGTGTGACAGGTTCAGACAGACATTTATGAGCCTCAAGGTATTGCTTTTGTTGAGGCCACTGCAACTTTCCTCACCAATGAGCTGCTCCCCCTGATAGAGAAAACGGTCACAGACACAAAGGTAATATCACGACACGAAACCTGGCCTTCCATTTTTACACTTTACCATTTAAGTTGCAAAGATGTGCGTACAATAATGTGCATGCACAATAATGTAAGGTGAAATTAATCTTTTTGTTTCTCAGGCACACATCGCCTTCTCACCAACAGTGGGGCAGCAGCAGAAGTGCCCTGGCTGTGAGGGCTCATTAATTAATGGCGATTTCATCATCAAGTATGACGTGAAACGAACAACAAGCCTCGGGGAAGTTCAGGTCAGCTATTGAGAAAGAACTGACACAAGCAGGGGTTATTTCAGCTATTATGGCCAATCTCAAATACACTCTCATAAAAAAGTTTTTTATTTATAGAACTGTAAGCTGCAATCATTATTTTTGCTTTGGGATCACATTTACTTACCTAGCTATTTGATCACACATATATTTCAGTGCTCATCTTAACCCGAAGCACTATTTCCCTCCAGGCAGTGAATGGATACTTTGTGCACTTCTTTTCTCCCCCTGATCTGGCCAGAGTCCCAAAGAAGGTGGTATTTGTAATTGACAGAAGTGGATCAATGAAAGGAGGAAAGATGGAACAGGTAGGAGACTTCTTAGTGTAAGCAAATAACATACCGTATGCATCACAGTACGCACAGCTCAAAATGTGATCTCTGAATATTTGAAGACCCGAGAAGCAATGGTTGCCATTTTGCAAGATCTTCATGAAGAGGATCACTTTGGTATCCTCCTGTTTGATGATAAGATTGAATCCTGGAAGAACTATCTTACCAAGGCAACAAAGGGAAATGTTTCTAATGCCATCAGCTACGTGAGGAAAATAGATGACAGTGGAAGTAAGTATCGCTGACTTTTATTTCCTCCCACAGTCCAAAGACATGCACTTACTGGGGTTAGGTTAATTGGTCACTCTAAATTGTCCATAGGTGTGAATGTGAGTGTGAATGGTTGTCTGTCTCTCTGTGTTGGCCCTGAGACAGGGTTGGAGACCTGTACAGGGTGGATGGATGGATGGATGGATGGAGATCGGGGGGACGGGAGACCTGCCTGTCCTGTTGATGCTGTGAGGCAGTAAACAGTACAGCTGCGATCATGGCAATTTTGTGCTTTTGATGATTTCTTTGAACTGTTCTTTTTTCCAGGCTAGAATGACTGCACAGCACACATCTTTAATAACTTAAAAACAAGAATTGTTTGCACAAATTAAATTTTATTTGGGATTTTTTTTTCAATCAAAAATACATACAGGGTCAAATATATACACACACCTACTTGTTTTATAAGTGCTTCTGAAGGGTCTGTGATGTATTTAACTTAACAAGGTCAGAGCCTGTTAGCTTCTTGTTACTGGTCAAGATTGACTATAACTGGTAGTTTCTCATTGCCAGTATAAAAAAGGACTTGTTTGATAGCACTCAATGATTGGCTGATACACAGAACAATAGGAAAGGCCAAGGAACTCAGTGAAGATCTAAGAAGGAAAACTGTAGATTTACACAAGTTAGGAAGGTCTCTTGGAGCCACAACTTCAGATTCTAAAGTCATCACTTAAAACAACTGTACAAGTTATTTAGATGTCACCACTTCACCAAGGTCTGGATGAAGACCCAAACTATCACCCTGAGATGAGAGGAATTTGGTCAAAATGTTCAGGGACAACCCAGGAACTACTAAGGTTCAAACCTGCCACGAGCTGGAACCTGCAGGAACACCAGAATTACTGTCCACGGTGAAGTGAGTTGTACAACTCCATGAACTGAGAGGGTGCTGACTAAGAAAGAACCTTCAGGGTGACTGAAATTGGCAGCTGCCCATATGGACAAGCCAAATGTCTTCCAGAGAAAAGTTTTACAGTTAGACAAAACAAATGACTGAGGTATGTGACCACAACGACAACCTAAGAGCATTGTACCAACTGCCGAGTATGGTGGTGGTAGCATCATTCTCTGGGGCTGCCAGTTATATTGCTATATTTCTGTACAATCAGTCCACCCTGGAAAAAGAACAATTTGATGATGTCCATGATGAGTGTATGTAAACTTCTGACCACAGCTTTAGAAGATCCAGGAAGTGGCTGCCATGGCCAAGAAAGACCCATGCTCTTAATACCATAGAAAAAAACAAGTGGTATTATTTTTTAACTAGTTTTTGTGTTTTAAACATACTAGGAGGCATTTCCATTTGTGAACTTTAGAAGAGTTAATAAGCTTCTTGAGTTCTTTGGACAGAGCTATAGGCATCCAGAAAAGAGTATCAGTCTTCAGAGTTTCAACATAATTATCCCAATGAAAATGTTGCCTGAGGAGATCTTCGTGTTTTTCAGCCACCAACATCAATGATGCTATTCTGGATGCAGTGAGTCTGCTGAAGAAAGAGCGAGAAAAAGAGAACATTCCAGAGAGGAGTCTGGATATGATTTTTCTGCTGACTGATGGGATGCCGACCAGTGGTGAGTTTTCATGGAAACTATGAAAAAAGACTGTTTTAAAGTTAGAGAGAGTAGACAACAAATGACTCAGTTTGCCTACAATGGATAGTAGTTTTATTGACTCTTTCTTTCAGAAAGAGCACATAAATGAATATGAACAATGTTAGAGAATCACTCGTCATTGGAAACTAAAGGCTTTCAATGCATGCTCATATGTAATGAGTGTGCTTGCACCCGCAGGGGTGTCCAACCCACAGATAATCCAGCAGAACGTGCTCTCTGCCACTGGAGGAAACATGTCTCTGTTCTGTCTTGGATTTGGAAATGATGTGGATTACTCCTTCCTGAATGTGATGTGCAGGCAAAACAAAGGAATGGCCCGCAGAATTTTTGTGGGTTCAGATGCAGCCGTTCAACTCAAGGTAGGGCAACAAAAACAGAAAGCTGAGGTACTGTAAAATGAAAACCCATGTATGCTTGGCCTACAAGATCTACATTGTGTGTCTTGGTTGCAGGGTTTCTATGAGGAAGTGTCCAGCCCTCTGCTCTTAGAGGTGGATCTGCGTTATTCAGACAATGCAGACTTCTTAACCAAAACTCACTACAGCCAGCTGTTCAACGGCTCAGAGATTGTTGTAGCTGGTCAGCTCAAGGAAAATGACATGGATAACTTCTTGCTGGAAGTGTTTGCCCAGGGGGTGAGAAATGGCAGCAAACAATATTTCACTTATGACATGAGTTAGACTAGAAATCCCAAATGGTGCTCAGACAAATGATACAGACCCTGTGACTGAGTGATTCTCCCAATTTGGGGTCACTGCCCAGACTGGTCTGATTACCAAGGTGCACCACTGCAACAGTGGTGCACCTTTACTCAGCCCTTGATATTTCTTCAACTTCTCATCTTACTGATGTTACTGTCACTGGAAGTCTCTGTATCTGGGTGCGCCCCCAAGGGTGGTTGAGACCTCAGGACTTCCAGGTCAGCACAATTGTCCCTGTACACTATGCCAGCTTGGTTATGGCGCTCCATGCCTGCTAGCATCTTGTGCCCTGCTGTTATGTGCTGAATTGTCTCAGGGGCATCTCTGCACAGCCTGCACCTGGGGTCTTGCCTGCTGTGGTAGACCCCAGCCTCTGTCAATCTTGTGCTCAGAGCTTGTTCCTGTGCTGCCATGTTTAGAGCTTCTGTGCTGTCTTTCAGCCCAGCTTTGTCCAGCCATTGGTAAGATTTTTTGATATCAGCCATTTCTCTATTTGTCAGTGGTGAATGCCATGCAGAGGCCTGTCTTTCCATGATGGTTTTTTGTTTTTGCTCTGCTTCTTTCTTGTTGGCTGTGTAGAATAATATCTGTCCTTTAATATTTCCTTTTCATTTGTATCAAGCCCAGAGAGAACTTTATGGTGCAGGGAAAGGTCGGTGTGGCAGACTGGCAGACAATGTACCCGGAAAAGGAATACATCTTTGGGGATTTCATTGAGCGTATGTGGGGCTACCTCACCATCCAGCAGCAACTGGAGAAGAGGTTGGTTCATGGGGAAACTTCTCAGATTACTCAGACTGTGGAAATACTTTATTTATGGTGAATCTTATTTAGATACCATTTATGCTGAACATCATAATAAATTATTAAAGTCACGTACCCCCTTCCAGTGACCTCAGTACTGAACAGGAGAGGAGAAATATAACAGCCAAGGCTCTGAACATGTCGCTGAAGTATAACTTTGTCACCCCTCTCACGTCCATGGTGGTCACCAAGCCTGAAACTGAGGATGGAGCCGACAGCTCTGTCATAGCTGATAAACTGACCGAGAGTAGGAAAAAAAATACAGCTGTTTATTAAATTTGTGGAAACATTCTTTTCCCATAATAATTTATTTTTTAATTGCTTTCCTTTTTTACAGGCCAGCGACAGGAAGCAGAGAGACAGTTAGGTAATCTTTGAATTCATTTTACTGTGTTTTTATCTCATTTTTAAAAACTGCTATAACAAAAGAATTTCCCAAATCTGGGATAAGCAAAGTATTTCTTATCTGATTTACACAGTACATATAAAAGAAATGTTGTTTTAGCAGGTGCCCATGCAACCCCTGCTGTTGGCTCTCATGGTCTATCTGAGGGTAAGCTTTTCATATCTTTAAGCCAGCTTTTTAACCGAGGGGAGGGTCATAATTAAAAAGCTAACAACCAGTTTCTTACAAACATATAAACTTTAAGGTATAGTTGCATTTCATGCCACTGTAACAGAGAAGCAGTGCAACATCCTAAAATGTTCCCTGAAAACATTTTAATGGTACATAAAAGACTTGACAAACTCGGGAACTGTCTGCTATATCAAGTACATTAAGCATGGGGATGCTGATGGCTTGCACAAAGGGATTAAATGCACTTCTGCCACTCAAACACAAACTGCATTTAACCCTGTTAGCGTCAACGCTAACCGAAGCGTCTGAGGAATATTTCCTGAAGGTAAAATCGGGTTCAACCCTGTACGAGATGTACCTAATAAAGTGTCGAGTAAGTGGATTTGGCTTTGTTTTGAAATATTTAATTTATTTTTAAAAAATCAGGACAGGTTATAAACTGCTGTCCTATAACATGTGAGCAGATGGTATCACTGTTCCTGCAGACTTTATTTAAACATCACAATAACACACCTGTGAGTTTGATGATTATGTTTGCTTTTTCTCTGACACGTCTTTTTGCAGTCGATGGAGATCCTCATTTTATGATAGAGCTTCCAGAAAGAAACGACGCTCTGTGCTTCAACGTCAACGGCAAACCAGGAACCGTTTTCAGTCTGGTCAGAGACACAAAATCAGGTCCTGAGTCTTACTAAAGTCTTACTACAGGATAATTGTCTTGTTTCAGATCATCCTTATTCATTGTCCTCACTCATTTCAGGCTTTGTGGTAAATGGCCAAATAATCGGCAAGAAGAAAATTGTGCAGGATGGTAACATGAACACCTACTTTGGCCGTTTTGGTATCAGCCATCAGAAACTGGGGGTGAGGCTGGATGTGAGCACTCAGGATATCTCTGTTTTCTACAGTGACAAGCAGGTTAAGCTGCTGTGGTCTGATGCCACCTCCCTCAAAGATACTGAGTGAGTAAAGTCCTTGAGTCCCCGATGATTAAAAGTGAAATTACAAAATAATTTAAACCAGTCCTTTCTTTTGATCACAGAGTACAACATGTATTTTCATCAAATTGACAAATAAATCATTGTTTTCCCCCGTTCTCCTCTGATTTCTGACTTTGATGCTTCTTCCTAAGTATGGCGCTCAGGCTGGCTAATAACTGCAGTCTGACAGTGACGCTGAGGCACTCAGTGAAATTCATGGTCATCAAACACACAAAGGTTTGGAAAAGACGCCACGACCACCAAGACTACCTGGGTTTCTACACTCTGGACAGCCACCACTTGTCTCCTTCAGTTCACGGTCTGCTAGGTAAAAAACTACTAGAAGCTTTCATATTGTAATGATATTGAGTAGCTTCTTTTAAAAAAATGAAAATAGTTTTTAAAGCTCAACAAGAGATGTAAAACAAGTAATTTTCCTCCAGGTCAGTTCTACCACGGGGTTGTGTTTGAGCTGACAGACCTGCGTCCAGGTGAAGTCCAGGAGAAATCAGAGGCCACCATATATGTGAAGGGACAAACGATCAGTGTGACCAGGTGAAGTGACAGCATAACATTTAGACATGTACAAAAGTTCATTTCTTTTCATGCATGCACAAATCAACCACATCTATATATTCTGTAGACACTGGCAGAAGGACTTCAGCAAGGATGTGAAGAATGGAGAAAGAATCCCCTGCTGGTTTGTTCCCAATGATGGAAGCGGCCTCATCGATGGAGCAGCTTCGGACTACACCGGGTCAAACCTTTTTCCAGCTGTTTGAAAACGGAAAAAGTGAGCGGCATCGCACCGGGAGCCGCAGGGTACCTGCAAAGACCAAGAGTGGTGCGTGGAGAGAGAGCACTGTAATGAGTCACTGGGTGTTTTCATTTAAAAATGGACAAACATGCAGAAAATGAGAGCGAGCTCAGTAATGACATGTTTATATCAAAGCAAGCATATCACATTATGTTGTATTTTCAGATATGGTGTGTGTTTGTGTGTGTTTGGACATTACATAGCATAGAACCTCTCCTGCTGAATATAATTTGGTCAGATAGCATCAGAGAGATAGTTTGTTGTGTCCAAAGAAAAACAATGACACTGTGTGAGGTTTGTGAGAGTTATGACACAAATAATACAGTAGGTGAAGCTTTCTAAATAGTTTTATAAGCTTGCATACTTCACATACCACATTCATTTCTTTATGATTTGTTGTTGGAATTTTTTTAAACACTATTTCCTGCCTGCCAGCATAGAAGAGATGCTGGACTTGAGGACGGCGTACGGGATTCACATTTTCTGCACTTCAGCCAGTGAAAAAACAGTTATTCTGCAGCAGGCTGTAGTTGTGCTTGATCAGTAAACAGTCTTAAAATATTTTTAGAGCACGGCTCAGTGCAGATTTTGTAAAGTATCAAACACAAAATAATCACATTCAGATGTTTGCGTCCGTTATGAAGTGATGTAAAGCGGGACCTGTGCTTAATATGATTCCCCAGTCTAACTTTTTTTGTACTTCTAAGCAAACTCATATTTTTTTATTACACAATAACTAATTTGTTGTTTCACTGACTGCACTTTGTGTCAATAAAAGCCACCAACTGTATCAATTTCCTATTATTTTTAACTTTGTGCATCCTTTGTAAAAAGCTACAATGTTAAAACAACCTCTGATGACTTGTGGTCCATCGTTGTGCACGTGACTGTATGCTGACAAAGCACTGAGTAAGCTGATCATTTAGGTTTGTCCTTCTCAGTGAGTCATATCAGTGCAGCAACATGTTCAACTGCAAAGACCATTGGTAGGTAATGTACGACTGCGCCACCAACTGGAAGACACAGATATATACAGGTATGGTTTCCCGCCGGCCATAATTGGACCAGTCACATAATGCTGAGGGACTACAGACAAACACGAGCTACAGTGCAAATACTTTCAAATGAAGGGAAAACATGGAGACGTTAGCAAACCCCTCAGGTAAACCTGTAATCAGCAATTTGAAAAAAAGCTAACGGGCAGGAGCTTATACGATGCTAATGTGTGAAACTTCTCGTTTACATGCTTTATATTATGTAGCCAATTGCCCAGAATGACTTAGTAATGTTTACTCATTTTTGAATGGTTTTAGGGAGGAACACGCATGCCAGAGCCCTCCGGTGCAGGCTAACCTTACAACATGTTCAGTAAGTCAGCCCTTTATTGACAGGTAGTGTCCACTCACCTGAACAGACCCACGCAGGTAACGTGGAACAGACCAGGTGGAGACGACGTATGCCATTCTTCCAAGACTGCCAAAGGTAAACGCTCATTATACTGTACAGTGTGTGTGTGTGTCACTTCCCATATTGAATAAATAACTTTAACATAAAGCAATACATTTAAAGATACAGGTGCCACATAATAATTGATTAATACATATTCTGTATTTTTGCCTTTCTGTGCCCTCACTTTGTTAAATTCATGAATCCTCTTAGTGTTACAGTACTGTGAAAAAATATGCAATTCTATCACACTTACATGTTTTATATCATGGAACACATTTTAATATTAGGCAAAGATAACACGAGAAAATACAAAATGCAGTTTTTAAATGATGATTTCATTAATCCAGCCATCCATCCTTTTCCACTTATCCTGTTCAGGGTCATTGGGGGGGCAGGGTACACCCTGTACATGTCGCCAGCCAACAGAGAGAGACAGACAACCATTCACATTCACACCTATGGGCAATTTAGAGCGACCAATTAACTTAACCCCAGTAAGTGCATGTAAGTGCATGTTTTTTTTGTTTGTTTGTTTGTTTTTCAAAACATCCCATGCTATGACTTGGGCATTTCATGGGATGTTTTGTTTTTTTCCCCTCATATCACCACCCCTCCTTGTGTGTTATTGTTTTCGAGAAACTAGTGGACGCAGCGGCTCATGCTCTCCTGTAATCTCATTGTACTTTGGGTTGGGTTCGATTCCACCTTGGCCCAGGCCTCCCTCTGTGTGGAGTTTGCATGTTCTCCCCGTGCCTGTGTGGGTTTCCTCTGGGTACTCTGGTTTCCTCCCACAGTCCAAAGACATGCACCTACTGGGGTTAGGTTAATTGGTCACTCTAAATTGCCCATAGGTATGAATGTGAGTGTGAATGGTTGTCTGTCTCTCTGTGTTGGCCCTGCGACAGGCTGGCGACCTGTACAATGTACCCTGCCTCTCGCCCTATGTCGGCTGGGAATGGTATAAGCGGTAGAGAATGGATGGATGGATGGATGGACATTGCACATGTACACCATCACCTTGAACGACAGCTGCTATATTTGTGTGTGTGTGTGTGTGTGTGTGTGTGTGTGTGTGTGTGTGTGTGTGCGTGCACGCGCGTAAATATAGATATGTGTGTGTGTGTGTGTATAT